>JBCNYH010000003.1:17477699-17493321 GCA_039654325.1 Tandanus tandanus
CACACACACACACACACACACACACACATATATACATATATACACACATATATACACACACACACATATATATATATGTATATGTATGTGTGTGTATGTATATATATAAAATGTGTGTGTATACATGTATATATATTTATTTGGAATATGTTGAACTATTTACGGTTCCTAATTGGTGAAAACAGAAGAGCAACTCAAGCAGCCACTCGAAGCCATTAAATGCACCTCTTGTGACTCCTTGATTTCAAATGTCACGAGCACTGCAGTCACACCTGAATCACCCAGCAGGCTACTGAAGTTCAGTCTATGTGGGCAGGTAAAGGCAACACACACTTACAAAACATATGAGTCACAGTAGTGAAGTCCAGTTTTCATTCCATGTATTTTCAGCCACATGTTTTGGGGGGGGACAGACTTGCTTTAAAGAGTTCTGTCACTGTGTAAAAATTCACATTCTAGAACCAAAGTAAGCAGCCAGAAAAATTTTATAGGAAAACTTTCGGTGAAACTTAAAAGGGGATTTGGTGATGAAATGTGATCGCATTGCTTACCCTATACAACATTGTACTTAGATTAATACAATTTATTTATAACATTTTATATAAATGTCATGCATTAATCAAAGTTCTTGCATGGTTTGCACTTTTAACTTTACTTAGGTCACTTTTAACCTGCATCCGTCTATTTTATTTTTTACTTTCACATTACAGGAATCTTCAGAAATGCAATTTTATACCTGTATGTATGTGTTTAAAGATGGATTGGTGAAATGGCAATAAAGAATCTTAAGTAACTGATGGATGGATGAGGGTATTTCTCAAGATTCACCTACCATAGAAACTGTTCCTTTTGATTTCTTTTTAGTTTTACACAGCCAGGCGGCACGGTGGCGTAGTGGTTAGCACGTCCATCTCACAGCAGGAAGGTCCTGGGTTCCAGTCCCAGGCTTGTGTGTTTCTGTGTGGAGTTTGCATGTTCTCCCTGTGCTTGCATGGGCTTCCTCCAGCTACATCAGGTTTCCTCCCACAGCCCCAAAACATGCACATTAGGCTAACTGGCTGTTCCGTTTTGCCCCTGGTTGTGAGTGTGAATGGTTTTGTGTGTGTGTGTGTGTGTGTGTGTGTGTGCTGCCCTGTAATGGTCTGGTGAGCTGATCAGGGTACATACTGTACAATGCCTTTGCCCAGTGTCAGCTGAGATATGCTCCAGCCTCCCTGTGACCCTAATAGTTAGAATAAAGCGGTTCGGTGAATGAGTACACACCCTCACAATTACCCAAAAAGAATTACCCATGCTCAGCAGCCATAACAGAGCTGCTTTCAACATTTTTGAAGATTGATGAGATTTCTCGTGACACTATTTAGAATTTTGGCATGCATCACATTCCAGGTCATACAAATGTACAGGATATGAGGAATCTGGACAGAAATGAGTTTCCTAAATGCACTTCAGCAGCGTATCAAGTGAACGTCACACGACTCTGATCCATTTTGTTTAGCTATTCCAAATCATTATTTTCTGAAGTATCATTCTGTCGTTATTACAGATCCAGAAACACTTTTAAATGTTGCAACAACGTGATAGGAAGTCTGGTGTATTTTTCATAATAAACATGAAGTTAAATAATTATGTTGAAAGTCTGTGCTTTAATATTAAGCTGCAAGTGTTATTGCATCATACAAAACAACAGCCAGTCATGTTCCAGTATGCAAATTAATCATATCTTATACTTTATAAGGGAGATCCTTCTTTAGGTTATGAACCACCAAGCAACATTCATTCGTTCATTTCATTCATTCATTTTCTGAACCGCTTAATCCTAATTAGGGTCGTGGGAAGGCTGGCGCCCATCTCAGCCGACTCTGGGCGAGGGAGAAGTACACCCTGGACAGCTTGCCAGGCCATCGCATGGCAGAAACACGTTGACGGCAACCCAACGGCCGTCTCTTTACGTCTACGACAGCAGTGGGTTTTTTTACATGCCTCTCACAACAGGCAGCGGGAGACATGGCTGACCTTGTAGTGTGGTAGTGCTTAGAACATCTGCCTCATAGCGAGAAGGTCCTGGGTGTGAGTCCCAAGCCCATTTCCATGTGGAGTAGTTCTCCTCTTGCTTGCGGGGGTTTCCTCCATGTAATCCGGTTTCCTCCAACAGTCCAAAGACATGCACTTTAGGCTAATCGGTTGTTCCAAATTGCCCTGAGGTGTGAGTGTGAATGGTTTTGTGTGTGTGTGTTGGCCCTGCAATGGTCTGGCGAGCTGTTCAGGGTGTACGCCGCCTTCGCCCAGTGTCAGCTGAGATTCGGGCTCCGGCCTTCCTGGGACCCTAGTAGGATTATGTGGTTCGGCAAATGAGTAAGTGAGCGAGTATAAAATCTTCACAAAGCACAGCATTGTCCGACTTCTCACGCTAAATCTAAACGGCACTCTGCGGAGACTCAAACACATACACACGCGGGTATTGACTTTTTGGTTTTGTTCTTATTTGTAATCTCTGTGTTGTGTGCTCCATTTTTATCTACCCAGACTGTACTAATGACATGTTTGGGCTCCGTGTGTAGGAAACAGGAAGAGACAGACAGACAGAGAGAGAAGACTGTACACTGGCACTCTCAGTCATCCTTATTCATTTCCTCCATCACACTCGTCTGTCTTTCCTCAGCTAGCCCATGCACCAACACCCCCATTCCACTTTCTCTTTTGTCAGCTCGTCACTATGGGGTGTGTTAAAAAAAAAAAAAAAAAAGCACCCTGTCAATCTTTCATCCCTTTCTTTATCTATTCAGAAGGTAATCGCTTGCTATTTTCTGGTCTAGGAAGCATATTAATAATCCGACTGACTGGCTGGCTGGGAGGAAAGAGAGAGAGAGAGAGAAGGGGTGTGTGTGTGTGTGTGTGTCACTTTGTTCAGATAGCCAATAACAGCAAGCAAAAAGCAAGGTAATTTGCCCGAATAGAGTAATTTGCACAGTGCAATTGGTGAGCTGGCCTTTTCACAACTAACAGCTGTGTTTGTGTGTGTGTGTTTGTGTGTTCGTGTGTGTGTGTGCTTGTGCATGTTTTTGAACAAAGGATTAATAAAAAGCTACCCGATAGCTAGTAGAAAGGATATTACTCAGAAGCTTTTATCCAACAAAAAGCTGTAGAAGAGGTAGAGCTGTGATCCACGCATACACTGTCCCTTCCAGAAGTATTGGAACGGATAGTAAAGTTCTTTGGTTTTTGCTGCACACTGAAGACATTTGGGTTTGAGATCAAAGGCTGCTGATCAGACAACATATTCGAATTTCATCTTTTGTTAAGAACATGGCATTTATAGCCTACTGGTCGGCATTTGGTTGAGCAAAAGTATAGGAACAGATTGTTATAAAGTAAATGACACTTAATATTTGGCTGCATCAAGCCATAAACCACAAACATCAAAACATTTTTTTTAGTTCGCTGAAGTCCCTTGAGGGTAGGAGGGGATGGTAATACTGCCTGTCTGTCTGCATGTCTGTCCGTCCATCACATGAGTCATGGGCCATGACCTTGGCCTATTTTTTTCCAAGGTCATTTTGAGGTCAAATTGTCAAATTTTATTATAACTGACTTTGGTTGCACAAAGATGACTCATGAATTTGTCAGAGAGTCTGCGTAATTTAAACACAACTTCACCTCAATGCCTTCTCGCAGGAGTTCTGACGATGACCTGATTTTTCAAGGTCAAAGTGAGGTAGAGTCAGAATTAGCCTTCAACGTGCCGTTAGTGATCGTCTTTACATTTAAAACAGAGTTCCGGGGCTCCCGAGTGGTGCGTCGACAAGGTGCGTGACTATCAACCTGGAGATCCCAAGTTCGAAACCAGGTCGATGCTAATGCCATCCACGACCAGGAGTCCATGGGAGCTAATTGGCTAAAGTCTCATGGGAGGGAGGGATGGCATACACTCACCTGTTACTCACAGCGATCACCAGCCAATCCATAGGCCTCTGTGAGCTCATTCGTGCAAAATGGGTGGATTCGCAGCAGTTTATAAAGAATCTGGTGGCAGCATCACATGTCACAGTGGGGGCATGTGCATGCTTACGCCCCTCCCTGGTTGGTGGTGGTTGTAAGTGATCGGGAGGCTACAGTAGATGGGTGGGAATTGGATACGATTAAAATTAAGGAAGAAAAATAAATACATAAATGAATAGATAGATAAATAAATAAAACAGAATTCCATCTCTAGACCCTCTCACTTGAGTTCAGGGGACCCTGACCTAGTTTCAGTCATACTGAGATCCCTTCGTGAAAATTGGCCTGCGTTAGCTGTGGATATGGTTCCACTGGATCCATTTTTTTTGTGTTGGAAGTTTGTTTTGGATCATTTTCTTGCTGAATAAAGTTCTCTCTATTTAAAGTTATGCGTTAGTTTGTTGTAAATTGGCTGACAGAATGTTTCTGTAGACGTCTGAATCATGTAGTGGATCATTTCCTTGTCCACCATTTGAACTTCCTGTCACTTTGGTAGACGTTTATCCTGGTTTCATAACTTTTTTACCTCATCTTTGTATTTCTCTGTGAATTCCTGTCTGGTTGTCTGAATATTACTGCTCATGAATGGTTTGTATCTTGTGGTGTAGCCTTTATATTTCTACTCCCATGTCTTCCTTGATCACCGGCTTGTGATTCCTTCCTCTCTGTCTTACGAAAATTGATGTCACCGACTGTAGACTTTAGGTTTTTCTTCAAAAAGTTCTCACATGCTTCCATTATCACCTGCTGCTTTTTTTCCTTGATAAACCGTTTGATGTTTGGTTGTTAGTTCACCTGTAGTTTCATTCTTTTGTTGTAAATTCCAAATTGCTGTTTTGGTAACCCCAAGTGCTTGCGCAGTGCCTGTGATCGATTTTCCATTTTTTTGTTTTTCTTTCTTGGCTTTCAAATGACCAGCTTTTTCCTATCGACAGCCCCGTGGTTTTTATTTCACATTGTGGTGTATTCTTTTTAACAACAAATGCAGTGTTTACACTTGAAACCCATGACAATTATTTTCATTATCAGCTGGTTTTTACTTACATTTTCGAGTTTTAGTCTGTTAAAATCAACTCTAACGAGCACGAAATCGCAAGAATAGGATGGGAATCCCCCAGTTCATATAAGGTAAGATAATGGCAATAATCGCAGTATACAGATATTAAACCAACAAATCAGATATAAACTAGTGAAGTTTTGAATAAAATAAAACTAGGCACAAACTCAAAGTGATTTATACACGCTTCCGTTTACATACATTAAAACAAGTGTGCTCTCATACATGTTTAAAAAAAAATATTATAATAATACAGAGTTATATATTGATATACAAATTAGTTCCGTATTGCCGACGGAAGCATGACATGATCACAACTTTTTGCTGCTTTTCACATTACAATGCCGCCCTCCTGTGTGCGAGTAATTGCTGTTTATTTATTTATTTTTATCTTTATGCTTATTGTTCATTATATCGGAGCTCCAGAGCTGCATACATAAGCAAATGTCTTAAAGCCATGAGCTCAATTTTTGTTGTCGCGTCCGTGCTCACATGCCCACACAGGCACATGCGCACCGCCGCCGTTGGCACTGAGTGCACTTGCACTTCGCAGCTTATTTTCTTCATATGTACGCGTCTGTAAATATGCAAGCATTTTAGACTATTCCTCCACTCCACTATCACTTTATTCATAGATTTTAAGCTTTTTAAGTATGTGAATTGTAGCCTCCTTTCCACTTGTCACATGAAATTAGGCCCAACAATTTCTAAAACCTTTCTCAAGGTCCCGACTGCCTCCTCTTGCCATCGCGGGAGTTGTAAATTCATGACCTTCATGTTACAGTAGCTTTGTCTGATCAGCCACTATCTGGCTGTGAATTATGAAAGCGATCACTGACATGTTGGCTGTTTGCTTTCTTCTCTTGTTTTCTCAGAACCTGATCGCCTTGTCCACATACACGACACACTCCTACATGCTCGTACACTCAGCGGAAAGAGAAAATGAATCACACACACACACATACACAAGGTTTATGTGCCTGTACTGCATTCCTTTCCCTATCCTTTCTCTAAGATCTAAAGATGACCCAATCCTCCTCTTCCCCTCTCATCTCTTCTCTCCTCCTCCCCTCCCCTCCAGCCACTCAGCCTCTCTCTCTCTCTCTCTCTCTCTCTCTCTCTCCATTCTGTCACTCACCCCCTCACACGTCCTTTTGTCTCCCAGAGAGTAGCAGCACACGCTCCGTTCCATTCCTCTAATCCGTTATTAGAATATAAAAGAGCTGCTGGAAACATTTCGCTTTCAGACGAGTCTAAGGACGACACTCGCTCTCGTTCGTTTTCTTCTTTTTATCTCTCTATTTCGTCCATTAGGCATCACTCCTTGATGATGGGATCGGATGAAACTGTTGTTCCTACAGCTTGCGTTTTATGACCACTCTGCTGTGTTTAACGCACTGAGTCACGGAAAACGAAAAGATGGACCACAGTTGAAGTTGAATCGGAATTACATTTATTTATTTGATGGATGCTTTTTAGGTTGAATTAACAGTGAGGCACAATTCAGTTTAAAAACAAAGCATTTAAAGAAGTGCTCTCAGTCAGACGTTGGGCAAAGTGCAGCTCACGGACTGAATCTTTGGTTCCTTTCCAGCAGTGGTAGCAGTTTGCTTGAGGCTAACATCAGTGAGATTATACCATGTGTAAATAAACCACACTGAGGGCTGTTGTTCCTGACCAGAGACACATAGGCATGGAACATGACTTCAGTGGCTGTCCCATGTCTGGGCCTGTGTTGGTGCTGATCGGGTGTTTTGTATCACAGAAATAGAGGCTCATACATCACCACTCAGACTCGCACAGAATAAAAAACATCTGCAACCCTAGGAGGATTAAGCGGTTTGGCAAATGAATGAAAGAGTGATAACACTGTATTTCAATTATTTGTTTATTTAATATACCTGGTAAATTAATGTCATAAGGCAAATAAATAAATAAACAACCCCCCAGTCTTTTCCTCTTGGTGGTTCCCTAGATGTTTCCAGATGTGTCCCTTTTATTAAGCCAGATGACAGTAGTGGGCTTAAAAAGAGCAATGATGAGAGGAGCTGGATTGTGTATATATTTTATATATTAAGTGGCTTCTGTTCTATCAAACGTACAAGCGGCGTCATTACTCCCGTACTCCAAGAGAAGCAGACCCACAGGGACGAAGCAAGAAATGACACTAACGGCCTGTCAGGAGAGAACTGACGATCATGCCAGGCGAAATTGAATGTCGGTGTGTGTGTGTGTCTCAGTGTGCCTGTTGAGACATTTCAGCTGGGTGGTGGGACGGCATAGTAAAAGTGGGTTTGCCCTGATGGGAAATGGCTATGTAGTCGAAAATAGAGTGAACTCACACACATTTAGAGTTTGCCCTGCAGGCACAGGTAACCTTCAGCAGCAAACGCTGCCATTAAAGAAAGGAAAGGAGTGAGAGGAGTGTGCATGGAGCAACAGGGTTGAGTGGGTCACTATGAAGCGTTTGTGTGGTGAAAGGGCGTATCACTTCTCGACCAGAGCAGGTTTTCACTTAGCGTCGCCATTTCTGATGAAACAAGTGACCCTGTGTTTCCTGCTCAAGTCTGAATGCACCTGGTTTACAAGTGACCACTGACACACTGTTCCAGCTCACGTGTGAGCACTCTGAGGCGTTAAACCCCAGTGAACTTCTTGGAGTGATATTTTAGATATTAACCTCAGAAAACAGGTTTCTATGATTTTAGATTGAAGATAATTGGGATAAGAGCAGTCGAATTGAGATCTGTATAATTTCAAGGATTGTTCAACACCTTAACTCTTGTCATGTTCCTCACATTATTTCTGACCACAGTACAGTAGGGAGCTCTATCCTGCTGAAAAAGGCCAGTGTTGTTAATGCAACAATGTAATATCCACGTTAATGCCAGGGCACAAGATTTCCAGGCAGAACATTGCCCAGGGCATCACACTGCCTTTACTGGATTGCCACCTTCCCATAGTGCACCCTGGTGCCATGGCTTCCCCAGAGCATCCATTTGATGTGAAAGACAGCATGACTTATCAGACCATGTCACACGCTTCCATTGCTCCAATGTCGAATTCTGAAGCTCACGTTCTGATTGTAGGCACTTTAGGTGGTGGACAGGGGCCAGAAAAGACACTCTGATCGATCTTCAGCTGCTCAGCCGAATACACACCAAGCTGTGATGTACTGTGTGTTCTGACCCATTTATATCATAGCTAGCATTCATTCTTCCAACAGTGTGTGCTATTGGGGCACTTTTCTGAGATTAGACCAGACAGAATGGCCTTTGCTTCCCCACTAAGCATTGGATGCCCATGATTCTGTCTGAGGTTCACTATTTGTTCCTCCTTAGACTACTTTTGGTGGGTATTAAATACTGCATACCAGGAACACCCCAAAAGACCCGCTGTCATTCAGATCTTCGGATTTGCCCATTTTTCTTGCTTCCAACACATCAACTTTGACAGCTGAATTATATAATTTAACGTATAATATATTCATGAGATTAGTATCCTGTTTTAAATTAATCCAATCCCATTTCAAATATATCCGAGTATTTTTAACTTTGTCTTTGACCCTTATTAGTTTTTTTTAATCTTGTTGAAATTGTATTAAATTATTAGTTTTATTTTTAGTACTACACACCAAGGTCCACTGATGAACGTCATGCTATCCCCTGTCTTCTGCTGAAAGGTTGTTTTTGAAATTTGAACCCAGTGTGCAGTGTGGTGTAAAAACACTCCCGTAAGGACTGGTTAGTTGGGCTGAAGTCGAGCACTTGTGCCCACACACACACTCCCTTGGCATGGATGAGAAACTTTTCAATCAGCGTAGTTCTGGGGCATTACACCACAGATTTAGGGAAGCACCTATAAGGAAAGTGTTTGCATGCCACAGAGAGGTGCTTGGGAAAATCCTGTGGTCCCAGAGTCCATTTTCTGAGTCGTTATAAAACTACTGCCCCGTATATACAGTACTAATTATATACTCAAGAATGCAGGAAGATAACATGAATGAGTCTGATATTATTCTTTCATCTTATCAGCATTTTCTAATTTACATGTTTAAAAGCCTAACAGCTGATAAAGCAAGACTATTATCAGCTCAGTCTAAAAGCAGAGATCTGTCACTATGTAATAAGCAGCTATTTAGAGCGTAGCATGCTAACAAGCTAGCTAACAGTGTGCAAAGAAAATAAGTTGGCAACAAGAACATTTTTGGACATTTTGCTGTAGAACATTATGCTGAACAGCATTTAGCAATTAGGTTGCAGCGCTATATCCCGACAGCCCATTGGTCTGACAGCCCTAACCCTAACCTTAACCCAACTGAACTGAGTATGGTGCCCAACTGATTTAAGCAAGGTGCCCATCTTATATGAGTAGGGCTGTTGGACAAATGGGCTGTTGAAACATAGAGCCGTCCGCACTAAGGGTAAAGCTGTTATTCGACTAGAGAAGTTTCAGTTCACCTTAAACTTGTTTTGCTTCCCGAATACCCATCCAGAAATATTATTGCAGTGTTTCAATCCTGAAAACTGATCTAATTTCCGGAATATCCCAATCATAAATCACTAATTATCCTGCATAGATTATTCCTGACATGCATTAAGCATTCAGGTGAACGTTCATCTTAATTCGGCAGGATATTGGGTTTGAGTGTAAGGGTTGAAAGTGCATTTGCTATTCCTACTTTTCTGGCACTGATCAGCAAGACTGTTGCATTGTGGGAGGAAGTGGTCTTTCCCTGGCTGGCTGATGCTATCAGTGTGTCTAAATTAAGTCGCAGCTTATTTCCAACCAATGCTCCATCTGTTCGGTCCTCTCTCGCAGTAAAAGGCTCTTCTCAGCTCGGCTTGGCACTGCGTGTGGCTTAAGTTTGAAGGAACAAGTAAAGAAACAATGTTAGCACTGTTCTGTATGTGAAAAATGCGGTTTTGGCAGCTGAAAGGCATCCTTTTTAAGTGTTGCAAACACGGCTTCAGCTCTGCGTAGCAACTTTTGAAGCCACCGGCTACTGTAATTCAATGTAATGTAAATCAATGTATTAATAACTGAAATATTTAGAAAAGCAGTGTTTATTTAACATATATAGGAGTCTCTAGTAATGCTGCTGCATCACACCATCACCGCCACCAGTGATGATTAGTTATCCACAACTGCACCTCTCTGTACCATGGGTCTCCCATAGCCTGTTAATACATGAGAACCGTGACTGGTATTACCGTGGCCGTTCTGTGACCTTTCGGTCAGTTTTTTTGTGTGGAGGATACATGCATCGCCTGAGAAACGTCAGCAGCTGCACTGCATACTTCGCAGCCGACACGACCACCAGATTCAATACATACGTGGAAATAACTGTTCCGTGTACATTTTGTCCACCATAGGAATCTACGGAAACATCCTATGCGTATGCCATGTGTGCCTTCACACCGGAAAATTACCTGCTGCTTGACCCACAGTCATTTTCAACACAATCAAACTTTCTGGGAATGTAAGCCACGTCCTCCCAGTTCTCAAGGTAGCTCCTTGGCTCTCGGATATTCCTCTGCAAGTGCATAATGCTGGTTGACAATCAGATAGCAAAAAAATCTCCTACGGTCATCTACCAGGAAGTAATTAGGGTCGCGGAGAGGCTGGAGCCTGTCTTAGCTGACACTGTGCGAAGGCAGGGTACACCTTGATCAGCTCACCAGACCATTGCAGGGCCAACACACACGCAATTTGGAGCAGACAGTTAGCCAAATGTGCATGTCTTTGGACTGTTGGAGGAAACCGGAGTACCCGGAGGAAACATCTAAAAAAATCGAATCAAACAGCTCAGAATCAGATACTTCAGTATTAAAAGTGATTAGCAGTATTATGGCGACGTCACTTGAATCTATGTGTTTACACGTGGATGTGTGGGAGGATTAGGTAATTCCACTCAAAGCCACTCTACTGCTGCTTATAATGCTGGACTTAAGGGCTGGTGCTGCTGGAGAGTCCAGTTAAAGTTGCATCATCTCAGAGTGACATTCGCTTTTCACGTTCGGGTCACAGCGAGAGGCTTTACAGCAGCACATTACAGCATGACACTTAATTAACTGACCATGGTGTCTCAGGGGTTAGCATTGTCAACTCTCAGCACAAAGCTTCTGGGCTGTTATTGCGTGGATGTTTTCCCCGTGCTTGTGTGGTGGTTCCTTTGGGTATTCCGGTTTCCTCCAACAACCCAAAGACATGCACATTAGGTCAACTGGTTACTCCAAATTGCCCCTTGGTGTAAATGGGAGTGTGAATGGTTGGTCGTGGCTGTTAGGGCTGCAATGGAATGGTGACCTGTTCATGGTTTACCAAACCTCCTGAGCAAAGTCAGCTGGATTTGGCTTCAGGTCCTACCATTACCTTGATGGATAAGCAGTATAGATGATGGACGGAATACATCTACACTTTGTTTTTGGGGGAAAATGCTAACCTTTTTAACATTTAAGTGTATTCTGCAAATGGAAAACATTAATTACTCATTTGCCGAACCTACAAGGGTCACGGGGACGCTGGCTCCTATCTCAGCTGACACTGGGTGAAGGCTGGGTACACGCTAAACAGCTCGCCAGACCATTGCAAGGCCAACACACACAATTCACGCTTACACTCGCACCTAGGGGCATTTGGAACCGCCAATCAGCCTACTGTGCATGTCTTTGGACTGTGGGAGGAAACCGGAGTACCCGGAGGAAACCCACGCAAGCACAGGGAGAACATGCAAACTTCCACAGAGCCAGAAGAGTATATTTAATGTTCTGTTGCAGTACCATTCCATCATGTAGGTCCCTTGAAGAACCTCGATCATCACGTCTACTTTTAGTGCAGTTCTCGGAGCGATGTTGAAGTGAAAGGGACAGAGAGTTCAGATGTACTCTGATGTAAGTGAAATGTTTTCTCTTCCTTATGCTGGTAATTGCTTATTTCACAAACACGCAAACACACACATGGGGAAGCACAGATGTGTGTTTTTCACAAGTGCAATCAAATGAAGCTCTTTATGTTCCACTCCTACACAAAGAGCCGCTCTCACCAATCACTGACTCACTCTGTTTCCTCTTAACACACACACACACACACACACACACAGACACCTCAGTGTGTTTCTGCAATGCTTTTAGCTTCAAATGACTAAACTGCACACTGCAGGAATTCTCCACACCGTGCTGAAGGTATCCCTAACAGCTAAACAAGGCGAGTTTTGAAAACAAGACCACAACATATCTGTGTAAAGTGTTTGTTACACTCAAAACCTTGATATTTACCTGATGTGGAGCTTCATATGTAGTTGATGTACTTGAAGGTAAACTCCCTTCTAAATACTAAATGAGTAGAGATGGCCAATGATGTCCATTAAAGAGACTGTCCACCATGACTTCACTTGGGTCTATAAGTATTGGTATGACGGCATAATCTGTTAGCTGAGGTTTATTTAGCATTTTGGGAAGGAGTCTCCAATGTCAGAACTCATCAGAGGTGAGGTGGATGTCACTGGACAGTCCTCAAGATGAAACAAATATGGGAAAATAAAGAAAAGCAAACTAAAATGAGATGTTTACAGTTTATTTACATATTTTAACCATTACAGAGGCAGGTGAGATCCATGAAACCCTGTGTAATATACTACAGTGTGATCCAAAAAAACACCCCCTCCAACAGTTCAAAGGTAAGGGGGGGGGTTAATTTGCCTGGCTGCTCAATCCTACTATTATTAGGGTTGTGGGGAGGCTGGAACCCATCTCAGCCGACACTGGGCGAAAGTTGGGTACACACTAACCAGCTTGTCAGACCATCATAGGGCGACACACAACCATTCACACTCACACTCACACCTAGGAACAGCCAATTAGCCTAACATGCATGTTTTTGAACTGTGGGAGGAAACCAGAATACCCAAAGGAAACCCACACAAGCACAAGGAGAACATGCAAACTCCACACAGAAACACCCGAGTCCGGGAATTGAACCCAGAACCTTCTTACTAACCACTACGCCAATATTAACCTTTTTCCCCCCATACTTTTGAAATGTGGGAGGGTTTTTTGGGGTCACCCTTTTTTTTTTGAGTAACCCTGTATATTACACAGTATACTAATATACTATATACTACACAGAAACATAAGTAAACCGCGCTCCATAATGGTGTCTTTTGAGCTTCATATATAGTTTTAGTATATACTACACAGAAACACAAGAAATGTAAACTTAAACAAGATTTTTTTTAATGGTTTCTTCTGTTTTTAAAGTGTAACAGTGATGACGCCGGCTGCTCCAAGTGACTGTGAAAACCCGCGAATGTCCCTCATTTTGTTTCAAGCACAGTGCACACGAGGTGATGTTTATTAATCCCAGAGATCGTTCTGATCCTGTGTAGTATATACTAATTAGTAACACCAGGAAGTAAATCAGTAACTCCAAATAAGAGGGACACAAGTGACTAAACTCTGCCACAAGAAGCATTATTTTGTTTTATTACCTTTGAGTGTGTGTGTGTGAGAGAGAGAGAGAAGTGAAGCTGCTGTTTTAGTGATTGTTTATAGCTCCTATAACATCACTCAGGGCCAAATTCGTTGCAGGTCCTTAAAATGCCGGTATATGAACTGCAGTAATAAGAAGCGATGAGTTCACCTTCTCATATTGGTGTGTGTGTGTACCTCCGAGCTTCTCGCACTCGTTATCAGAGGTATGACACCTGTTCAGGGAATGTTATCAAAACTCAACTCGATGTGATTGTGAGTACAATTAGTTGTTGAATCAATTACCTCATGAAGATGCCTTGAGGATTCAATTATGATTTACTCATCGATCCAAGATCATGTGCAGGACGATTCCTTTTCGCTTCCCAACTTAGAAGCTGGATTTGAAGTTAATTAAGAAATGAGGACGTGTCGGTATGTGTTGGTTATTGCTGAAAAGCGGGATTGCGTTTCGGACTTAAATTCAGATTAATTCTTGCAGATCAAACTCTGCGTCATCATGAGCTTCCCTGAGAAGAGTTAGTGTACTGTGATTAGTTTATGAGGTAATAGAAGCAAGCAATTCACATAACTTACACTTCGAAAATGGTGCACAGTGCAATGCTCTCTTTTAGTTCCACTTGCAAATATTTTTCTACTCTACCCACTTATCATACTGTTACTAGAATCCTAGACGAACTATAACCATACTATCAAACCTAACCCTTCTGTAAATGTGATTCTGCAATAACTCTAACCAAATTATAACTCTAAACATGCTCTCCTCTAACTCTAGTCCTATTCTAATGAGCATTTGGAAAGCACACACCTCCACCAAGCAGAGCAATCTGCCAGATGACCCGATATGTCAAAAGTCATCTTATCTCACGATGGTAAAGAATCCTATAAAAAATTCCCGGATAGGAATTAGATCCGGATCGTCTCCAAAATTTAACGTAGCCTTCCTCGTCCAAAGCCCCGCCTCTAGTAAAAATTGCAAGAGAATCCACACATAACCTTTTGCAAATAACAAAGTAAATATCACCCCCCTGCTGGACCTGCTGTAATATCACACTTCCAAAAAAAAATGTCCTAGCTCAAAGGACTTAAAGAATCCTATCCGTAATTTCTGGATATCTATAATCTACTGGAATCTTCTTTGTTTAAAGAAGCACCTCTGGTAAAAATGTCAATAAAATCTGCATACAGCTTTTTGTGCAATCCTGCTAACAAACAAACAAATCGAGGGTAAAACATAACCTCCATGGTGGAGGTAGCAATCATCATAGCATCTAACGCTAATGCTAGGTCTTTGTTGTAATTTGTTGTTGACACAAACATTACAGACGAAACTACAGGGACTCTCACCGAGTGCAAGGTACAGCCGCCAGTCACAAATGGATTATTATAACTTGGCATAGTTATATTAAAATGTCTCCCCCTAGTGGACTTTTGATGAACATCATTCATTTGCGTAACCACTTAACCCTACTAGGGTCGCAGGGAGGCTGTAGCCTGTCACAGCCAACTCTGGGCGAAGGCACGGTACACCCTAAACTACTCACCAGTCCATCGCAGAGCCAACACTCACACAACCATTAATGCTTACACAGCCTAATGTGTATGTCTTTGGACTGTGGGAGGAAACTGGAGTACCTGGAGGAAACTCACTCAGACATGGGGAGAACATGCAAACTCCACACAGAAATGACCTCTCCAAGCCCAGGACTCGAACCCAGGACCTTCTTGTTGTTAGAAAGACGTGCTAACCCATATACCACCGTGCCGCCCTGATGAACATTTTGCCCCATATTAAAGAATAGGCAGTTCGGGGGGATTTCAGGATTTTTTGCAACACAATCCCATATACGGACCACCTCCAAAATGTAATGTTTTGTTACTTGTATCACACCCTACTCTTGAAATATATATCATCCATTCATCCATTTTCTGAACCGCTTAATCCTAATTAGGGTCACGGGGAGGCTGGCTCCCATCTCAGCCGACTCTGGACGAGGGCGGAGTACACCCTGGACAGCTCGCCAGGCCATCGCAGGGCAGAAACACACTGATGGCTATGCAGCCTCCTCTTGACGAA
>JBCNYH010000003.1:17493630-17512959 GCA_039654325.1 Tandanus tandanus
ATATAATTTTTTTTTTTTTATTTAATTTATTTTTTAGTCCATGCATGACTTTTTGAATAATGTTGCACACAAATAAACAAACTGTCAGAATTAACAAGCTAATTGCTATACTTAATTTATAATGCAAGAATTATGACACTAAATGATACAGTATTGATGCAGGAGAACTCGCTGTACACCCTGAGAACTCGCTGTGTTTACAGCCTGGTATTATGATAATAGAGCAACTATCAGCCCTTTGATTAGGATTAGGATTCAGGGTTGCCTGAGAAAAATATTTCAGCCTTTACATTCCTGGTGCTAGAACCTCTCAAGAACGCTCTCTTGCCTCTGCGGCTGTGAGGTCAACTAATCCTTACTCACCTCACCATCGTTTTTCATTCAAATGGAAGATGTTGCGCTTTATGCAGTAAATTTAGTTGGCACACAAGACTTAATCAAGCGCATACGTAAATGTATCTGTGTATTCCCTCTCATTCTTCCTTTCCATCTATTCATTTGCTCTTTTCACAGGCCTTCAAAAGACTCCATTAAGCTGCATTTGAAAGTGCCCTTTGTTTGAAAGCTTGATGTGCACTTTTTCAGCCCGTTGCTGTGGAAACCAGGTGAGTCAGATGGAAAAGTCAGGACTGATTGGACACATTTTGATTACAGGGAATGTGTGTTTGTGAGACAGAGAGAGAGAGAGAGAGAGAGACACACAGAAAGAAATTGAGGGAAAGAGAGAGAGAGAGAGTGCGTGTGTTTGATTTAGGTCTGGCGTGGCTGGTCGGGTGGGGAAGATTGTATTTCTTGCTTGACCGTCTCTCTCTGGGTTTATTTTGGTTGACTGCTCCCTGTTGCTTGAGCAGAATGTCAAAGGACTTGTACACAGGGGAGCGGAGTGTGTTTCCAATAGCATCTATCAAGCATGTGCTGACAGTAAGGCCCGAGACTCGCATACACACAACGGACAACAAGACGACTGGACCCTGGCCATGCTGCAAGCTTGCTTACATGTGTGTGCGAAAGAGATGCCGATTTAGATCCAAACTTATGGTCCAGATATAGATGGAGGCCATTTGAAATGTGAACAATTGTTTAAATAAAGCTAAAGTCTATCTTTAGATTGGTGTACTGGCTATACCGAAAATTTTCACACAGTGGGAGGAAATAATGAAATGCTTTTATTCTGCACAGCATTTAGTGTAAGGACATCTTTTAATATCATTGAGCAAAGCGCAGAGACAATTTAAAAACTGTCGCCCCACAGCAGGAAGGGTCTGGGTTGTAACCTTGTTGCTGACTGGTGCCTTTCTGATTGGAGTTTGGACGTTCTCCCTGTGCTTGTGTGGGCTTCCTCTGAGTGCTCCAGTTTCCTTTCACAGTCCAAAGGTATGCACATCAGGCTAACTGGCTGTTCCAAATTGCCCCTAGGTGTGAGTGTGAATGGTTGTGTGTGTGTGTTGGCTCTGCAATGGACTGAGCTGTTCTGGTTGTACCCCGCCTTCGCCCAGAGTAGGGTGAAATAGGCTCCAGTCCCCCAGCGACCGTAGTAGGATTCATAGGTTTGGCAAAATAAATCAATGAATGCGTGAAACCTGTTTTTAGGTTATTGGAGGAAACTCGTGAATCCAGAGGAAACCTACAAGGAGAACATTCAGAACTTCGCACAGACAGTAACCTGAGCTCAGGATGGACGTGAGAGGCACCTAGGTAGCACCACTTCCTCCTCCACCACCATGCTGCCCCTAACACCAAACACACCAAAGCTTGTTGGTATTATAGATGGAGGATCATGATGCATGAGGTATTAATCCAGCACTCGAGGATTGAATTCAATTCTGAATCTGTGATTAAGTACCACTGGTCTTTATTCAACACTGCGTGGTTCGGAAAGGCTTTGTGTGCACGCTACAGGTATTAAGTCAAGTGGGTGTTAAATCAACCATGTGTAGCTCGCTCTCAGGTCGGCCCTGCTAGCTTTATTGAGAGATGGATAAAGCTGTGGAACTGGAGCCTCTCATCAGATTAAACAGCCCGGATGGATGTTGTTAGTTGAGCGAGGGTCAGCTCAGGCTTCAGGATAATTAACCTCATTGTCATGTAGAGTTACAGGAAAAAAATGACAGTCATATCTCATATCAAGTTTCATTTTGTAAAGGAGAAAAAGGCATGGATATGCGGCGGTGGTGGTAGTGGTGGTGGTAGTGTACTAAATTCCAGTGGTTAGGTCCTCTTTGAGTATAAGTCCTGAATGAGCGAAGACACATTAGGATCTGGGAATTTTAGTTATTATAATTGGATTGTCTGATATTATAATCACACTGGGTGTTTGATTTTAATGTCAGTGGGTGTCTGGAGAAAAATGGACGTTTTTTAATAACTGAAAGCATCAAAGTGGGGTGAACTGAAGTGTCTCAGGCATGCACAACCCAGCGCATGCACTTTTTTTTGTGTGGAAGCAGCTGCTGTGCGCGCAATGACGCACGGGTGCCTTCGGTCCGGCGCGTCTCTCTCTCTCTCTCTCTCTCTCTCTCTCTCTCTCTCTCTCTCTCTCAGCGCCATCTCACTACTTCACGCTGTGAGAGGAGGAACCGCAGCAGGGCATGTTAGTGATGTTGGGTTCGGTGCTGGTGGAACACGCGGAGGAAAGAAACGGACCCGGTAAGAACCAGGCGCACTTTTCCCAGTGCGTTATTAGCGCGTTTCCTTCCTTCGGGAGAAGTTTGTAAAATGTAAATGCTGCTGTTTAGGATGTTTTCATCATCATGCTCACTGTGTGTCACTCCAGACTGATAAATCCTCTCTCACGGGGTGTTAAAAGGATGTTTGGTAAATGAAAGAGGATACAAATGAACCCCACTGATACCCTGAATAGAGGAGGACTGCTTTAACAGGCAGGTGCGAATGGGTTCTGTGTAAATACTCATGGATTGGTTTAATGGATTCTACCTGTTTGTGGCTGTTTGTTTTGGAAAGAAAGTGAAACTGAACAGACTTCATCCTGTGGGTTAATTAATAATAGTTGGAGTGAAAAACATCCGGTTTGGTTTGTACATTTTGTCGCTTAAACTCTTCAGCCCGACTTCCAGTTTCATGCAGTAGTTTATTTATCTGATGCTTCTGTCTGTTATGGAAGCACATTTCTACTACTACAGAAAGCATTACGAGTTGGTAAGTACTAATTATGAGATGCTAAGTCGTAATTATGAGTCAATAGATATAATTTAGCATTTCATGATTATGATGGACTAATAATAATTATGACTTAGTATCAAGTGTAACTTAGCATCTCATAACTGTGACATATCATAAGTATGAATTCGTAATTATGACTTTGTATCTCATTATTATGACTTAGCCTCGCATAATTATTATAAGGTATTATTTAGTATTTTATATTTGCTAACTCATTTGCTGACTCGCTAACTCAGAATTACAACTTAGCATCTCATAATTATGACTTAGTATCTTATTATTATACATTTTCAGTTCATTTATATATAACTTACTAACTCATGATTACGACTTAGCATCTCATAATTATGACTTTGTATCTCATAATTATGACCTAGCTTCACATAATTATGTCTTAGCATCTCATAATTATGACTTAGTGCCTCAAGTAAGACAGCGTTTTATATTTGACTTGCTATCTCAAAATTACGACTTAGCATCTCATAATTAGGACTTAGTATCTTATAAGTATATCTTTGCAGTTCCTATTGATGACTTGATAACTCAATGTGACTTAGCATTTCATAATCATGGCAAAGTATTGAATAATTATGACTAATCATCTCATATTTAGGACTTAGCATCTCATGTTTATGACCTACTAACTCATAATTGGAACTTAGCATCTCATATTTATGACTTTCTAACCCATAATTATGACTTCTGAACATTTTTTAAAAATCTAGAGAGATAAAAGGGCTTCCAATGTCTGTAAATGACTCAATGGCACGAGCGCATTGTGTGAACCTATTCAGTTGTTCAAACAATCATGCAGCAGCAGTCGTGTTCATACAAACTACTTTAATGGCAAAGTTACACAGTAACAGCTGAAAATTAACGCCACTTAAATCTACAGTCTATAGTCTCCACATGTTTCGTGTAAGTTTGTGCAAATGAAATGATGAACTGTTTTCCTTTAAAGGAGCAGTGTCATGATTTTTACCCAAAATCAGTTGCCAAAAGGTCATCTAAATATGCCATGAATGTCCAGAATACATATGTATATTTGTTAAATAGCCAATGGAGCAGATTTAAATGGAAAAGGATTACAATGTGGACTTTTTGAAATCTTGTTGGGCTTGTTATGTTGCGAACTCTTAACAAACTTAATGTATGAACCGGCTTCATGTCTGGTATCCTTTCCATCTATATGATTGATTATATTTTGTCTGGTGCCACCATTCATGATATTTAGGCGATTTTCTTCAAACAGCTTTGACACCACCCCTTTAATTTTGAATTGCTTATGCAGGGTTTACACTTTTACACGTGCACACTGTCATCTCTGCTCAAGTGCATCATTTTTACTAGTTATTGTTCTTGTTGGCAGCATATCAACATCTTAAACTTTTCTTTTTTGGGATGTTGTTTCGTCAGTGTTGTTAAATGCAGACACTATTCATGATGCAGTTCTTTTTTTTCTCCTTTTTTTTTTTGACATATTAACAGAAATTGAAACTCCGGCTCAGGGTGTTCCAGCTTTTTTTTTTTTTTTTTTTGTACTGGAGATGAGATGAGATGATTGACAGGTCAGGATCGCATCCTTGTACAAAATACATGGTCAATTACTGACTCCTGTATTGACTTTGGAGTTTGTTAAATAAGTTCTAGATGACAGACAGGATGAATTACATCTGTATGAACAGAATAACATAGCGCTACAGTGCTAGGACATGTATGCCGGGTTCACACATGATATTTTTGTGTTTCACGAAGCTCACCATGTCAGATTACGAGCATTCATAGTGCCATAAATTCTTGCCGTGTCTCGGTCAGGAGACTCTACTAGTAGATGAACAAGGACATCGTTCGTGTCCTTGTGAACTGTTGAGAAATTGTTAGTGAACACGTCATTGGCGTCAATCTAGATGAGAGAGTACACAGATATTCAGACATGCTAGACTTTTTTGTCAGGGTGTCATGGTATTAGCATGTCCGCCTCACAGCAAGAAGCTCCTCTGGTCAAGGGTCTGTGTGGAGTTTTTCATGTTCTTCCTCTGTTTGCGTGGGTTTCCTCTGGGTACTCCGGTTTCCTCCTACAGTCCAAAGACATGCACATTAGGCCAGCCGGCTGTTCCGAATTGACCCTAGGTGTGAGTGTGTGTAGATGGTTGGGTGTGTCTGTCCTGTGAGGGTCTGGTGAGGCATTCAGGGTGTACCTCTGTTTTCACCCAGTGTTGGCTGAGATAGGCTGCAGCCTCCCCGAATATGATTACACGACTTGGCAACTGAGTGAGAATAGTGAGATGAGTGAGTAAGTCCTCCAAACCTGGCATTAGAGATCTCATAAGCATTTGTGGCATCCAGTTACATGCTGATATGATTGCTATGAAAAAAATGGATGACAGCCGTCCTCCAATTTCATGGTTTTAACCACGTCATGACGTCTGCCTGCAGCGTCTTATGGTTAAAATTCACAACATTAAAGGAGCACTTTTTAACGTAACTATGCCATAAGAGGTCGGTGGCCTTAAACTGCATCATGTGTTGTCATCATAGCAGTGAGAGCACTGCTACAAGATGTTTGCACTTTCTCCCTGTGTTTGTGTGGGTTTCCTCCAGGTACTCAGTTTCCTCCCACAGTCCAAAAGACATGCACATTTGGCTAATGGGCTGTTCTAAATTGCCCCTAGGTGTGAGTGTGTTTGGTTGTGTGTGTTCTCCTGTGATGGTCTGATGAACTGTTCAGGGTGTACCACGCCTTGGCCCAGAGTCAGCTGATATAGGCTCCAGCCTTCCTGCTACACTAATAGGATTAAGCGGTGTGGGACCGGTGGTGTAGTGGTTGGGGTGCTGGGCTCATGATCACGAGGTTGTGGGTTCAAATCCCTGTTAGACACCCAAGTGTGCCTCTGTACCAGTAAAAATGCTGGGAAGGTAACCTGTGATGGACTAGCATCCCATCACATCGCAGTTGAACTCCTAGTCTCTTCACACTACAGAAGAGAGTGGTCTGGGTTCTCTTGGTTCCTCCCACCTCCCAAAAACATCTCAGGAGATGACTGTAAAAGGTGCAAAGGTGTGAATTAGTGAGTGAATGAGTATGCATAATGCCATGAGATGGCCTGGCAGCTTATCCAGCGCATATTCCCGCCAGTACCCAGTGTTCCCAGGATCCAGTGCGACCCTGTCCAAGATAAAGAGTTCACCAAGTAAAGAATGAATGAAATAATTTGAAAGATTACATATGTGCATGTATTTGGTGCTGGGTTTCACCCTTAAGATTGATGTTGCAAGTTGAAATTCAGTACATACATCAAGTCCAAACAGAATTTCGGAATACTGTATGCACTAATTTTGGATTTATTAATAGACCCTTTCTGAGATTGCCGAAGCTGATTAACCTAATTTTCAGGCTCTGTTCTCCTGCTGTACATGATCATGATAATTGTATAATAACCACTCCATGTCTAGGAGTTCTTATTAGGCACCATTCCGATTTAAAAAGGAAGAAAATTATGTTTTTTTTTCTTCTGTCATAGGGAATTAAAGGCCAGCCACCTAATTTGCACCCACCCTCTGGAATAGCAAACAAAATCCACGCTCTCCTATTGAGTAAAGTCGATTATTGTACTGTTCTGTTCTCTGACCCTGTCATTTGGCAAACCTCCGCCAAGCCCAACAATCCCCCCATATGAGCCAAAATGTAAAAAATTGTCCTGTCTCACAATGTTAAAGAATCCTTTAAAAAAATTCCTCGATGCAGAAATTGATCCAGATCATCTCCAAAATCTAGTGGAGCCTTCCTTGCCCAAAGCCCCACCTCCACCTGTGCTTAACATTTTGCATAATCGTGTTAGTAATCACACCTCGCTGGCGATGGTAATGCTAACACCCTTAAATCAGAGGTAGGCAAACCCCACCACCCCCTGCGCCTGCCCTTTATTGGGAATATTATGAAGCTGCTCTCGTTTTTAAAGATATGCTGATTGAGACTCATCATTTAAAGAACCCCCCGCTACCCTCAATCGCATCACAGCTTCTTAAGCTCAGTTCTTCGGTCCCTTAGTCAAGTTGTTTCATTTTTTAAAAATTATGCTTCCAAAAAGTGTTTGATGCAAATGAAGGGTGTGTTTATCCACGAATTATGAGCCCGTAAAGCCTATCATCAGTATCCAACATTGTGGATAAGTTACATTTATGAATTTGGTAAAACTTTGTCTTTTTTATTTATTTATTTTTAAAAATACATACTGTATATAATTTGATATGAGCTTTTTCAGTTAAAAATGGCAAAATGCATTGGGTTGCTACTTCTATCACTCTCTCTCCCTCTATCTTTCTGTCCCTCTCCATCTCCCTCTCTCTTTTTCTAGCATCTCTGGTGTCTTGGCTGATGTATGGTTATGAAGTTGTAGTTGAGCCACAGGCATGAGGAAATTAATCATGGCGGAAAAAAAGATTTGTTCTGGTTTGGGTGAGCAACGTGATGAACGGCTGTTGCTGCTGCCATTAGTAGAGTCTTGTCTTTCTCCTAAAAAGAACTGATGTTAGCATTTATTTAGCAGTCCTTCATTTTGGGTGTTGTCAGGTTAATGTTGTTTGGAGAAGCCAGTTGTTACTTTGCAGTGTGTGTGTGTGGGTTGGGTAGGTGGGTGTGGGCGCACTGGGCAGGAGTCAGGAAGTCAGTTTACAAAACAAAAAGAAACAACAACAAAGTTGTTTGTGGTTTATGCACAGACTTGCTAATTATGTACCTTTTGATTGCTCTATGTTCTGACAGCCCATTGATCCGACAGCTCTACTCATATAAGATGGGCATCTTGCTTAAATCAGTTGGGCACCATACTCAGTTCATTTTGGTTATGATTAGGGCTGTCAATCTAATGGGCTGTAACTGTCGGGTCAGTGGGCTGTTGGACCAATGGGCTGTCGGAAGCGCTATAACCTTCATGGTCGAGCCACCAAACCACACACAAATCTGCATGCTTGGGGTACCACCAGGAAGCCCATGCTGTTAACAGCAGCCAGACACAACCACTGACCTAAACAGCTTCCTGGTGGACTTATAGCTTGTCAAGTAGTAGCAGCAAAACCAACACAACGGGACACAATTAAGAAGCACATGCTTTCTGATTAGCATAGCATAGTTGCTGATGGATGTGTTCTCTGTGCTGTGTGTGTGTGTGTGTGTGTGTGTGTGTGTGTGTGTGTGTGTGTGAACTACTGAGAGTTACAAAAAAAAGTGACTGCTTGACGTTTCCCCTAAAACATTCAGTGCTGATTGCACGTCCGCTCAGTGATTTAAAGGCATTGTTGACGATTCAAGGGTTCGTAGCTAATTATTCTCGCGAAACTTGGGAAGCTTTTTTTGTTGAAGGGTTTTTTTGTTTGTTTGTTTGTTTGTTTTTTCACTATTCATGGCTGAATTGAGCAGTTTTATAAGATTTTCAGTATTTTTATAAAAAATAAGCCTTCAGCACTTTGGTGCATAGAATAAGATAAACAAACTAACAGAAGCTCATTCATCGCTTCATGGCTCAGCACACAGCTATGAGAGAAAGAGAGTGCTTGTAGGTACAGGGTCATGCGCGCCACATCAGCTGTTACTCTTACGCTTTATCCACAGGTTCGTCTCTCAGTGTGCGAACCTACATTATACGCATGCGATGTTATATCATACTGTTAGCATTCAGCTGATCAGACTGGAACTTGTTCCTCATAGCAAAGTGGGTGCAAATGTGTAACAAGTACAATTGGAGTCAAAACACAACAAAAGTTGCTTGAAGAAAAGTTTTTTTTAGATCCGGAAAGTCAGTTGAGCTGAACACATCGGAGCAAATCTTTAAGCGTGCCCAAGCGCAGAACTTGAGCACTAAGACATGGTTCAATTCAGTTTTTAAAATTTTTGATTTCGATATGCTATGTTAATCACGCGTGGCGTAGTGGTTAGCACATCCACAAGAAGGTCCTGGGTTCGATTCCCGGACTCGGGGCGTTTCTTTGTGGAGCTTGCATGTTCTCCCTGTGCTTGTGTGGGTTTCCTCCTGGTACTCTGGTTTCCTCCCACAGTGCAAAAACATGCACAGTATAGGCTGATTCCAAATCGCCCCTAGGTGTGAGTGTGCCTGGTGAGCTGTCCAGGGTGTACCTCACACTCGCCCAGAGTTGGCTGAGATGGGCGTCAGCCTCCATGCGACCCAAATTAGGATTAAGCAGCTTAGAAAATGGAAGGATGTATACTATATGAATACCGAGGTTGGCTCGGCTGCGTGGTGGTTAGCACGTCCGCCTCACAGCAAGGTCCTGGGTTTGATTCCTGGGCTTGGCGAGGGCATTTCTGTGTTTGCCTGTTCTCCCCGTGCTTGTGTGGGTTTCCTCTGGGTATCCCGGTTTCCCCCCTACATTCAGTCCAAAGATATGCATATTAGGCTGACTGGCTGGTCCATGTTTCCCGTTAGTGTGAGTCTGAGTGTAAATGGTTGTACGTGGTTGCTCTGTGATGGTCTGGTGTGTTGTTCAGGGTGTACCCCGCCCTCGCCCAGTGTCGGCTGAGAGTGTCGGCACCAGCCTCCCCACGATCCTAGTAGTAGGATAAAGCGGTCCAGCAAATGAGTGAGTGATAAAAGTCCTTTTTTTTTTATTATTTGTAAGAGAAATGTTTGCATGTGTGTCTGCTTATGATAAAACAAAATGTTTATATTTGTTTGTATATGACACAGTTAGTTCACATATATTCCTGTTAATTCCCATGGAAATTCCCGTTTCCAGCATGGAACATTTTCAAAGTTCCCCTGGAACGTGACCAGAAATTTCCCGCCTCTCGCAACCCTAGTAATTACACAGCAATCTGAGTGTGTGCTTGATTAGGTTTAAATATTTATTCCACCTCACATGATGTAAGCGGTATTTTAAGCGGAATAACCGACTTTCGGAATAACCGACTGTTCGATACGCATCTGTATAAAATCAAAAGCCTCGTACTGAGGAATGATTCAACATACCCCGACACTCTGAGTGTCTTTTTAGCAGGCTTTCTTGCCGAGCCTGGGTGCCCTGTGCTAGGGGCCGGAGTCATCCTGGAGGAGACCAGGAAGATGGAACGAAGTACTTTGTTGATTTAAACCTCTTCACTACATTGTGTGTGACAGCTGCATAAGACTGTATGCTGTACCACCTGGCCTTCCTGTAGTAGACTTCCTCTAGCAGCCGTCGCACTGCCACCTTCCTGTTGGAGTTTAGGACAGAGTCAGCAAGAGGCGACACCAGGGTCTTACAGCTAATGTTTCAGCACCATGGCCCCTCTGTATCGCCCTGGCAGACAGAGGGGACTGTGCACTCCATACGTCTGAAAACACACACACGCACCCTTTAACCAAACGACCTTCACAGACTCCAATGTTTGATGCTTGCATGTCTGGCATCAAAGCTGTGTGTGTGTGTGTGTGTGTTTTATGCCAAGAAACCCAAATTTGGCTTAGATTTGAAGAGATGGGTGTTGCTCATGTACACACATACACACACATGCGTCAAACCACTGCTGCTGATTTGTTTCGAACAGTGCACTTCTGTGTAAGCCATGAGCAGACACGAAACACACAAGTAAATACACACACGTGAATAGAGGACTGAGTGAGGGATAGACTTTACAGCACCTCTCTCTCTCTCTCTCTCTCTCTCTCTCTCTCTCTCTCTCTCCATCTCTCTCTCTAATTCATTCAGGATTCTTCAGTATGAAAGAAAGCACTGTTACCTCATCAGCATGTGTGTGTGTGTGTGTGTGTGTGTGTGTGTGTGTGTGTGCATGCCAGCTGGCCAGTGCATCCATATCCATGTAGGTAAGAAGCCGCCTCTTCTAAAGCGAAGATCTGTATGAGTAGCCTTGTAGATACCTGGGTCATACATGGCACGTTGACAGATGTGAAATATTGACCCTCCATACAGGCGAAATGCCCGGAGCGGCACTTGAATGAGGAGGGGAAATGTAACACAATTTTTCTGCCCCCTCTTAGTAATTTGTTCACAAGCTCGCTCTGAGTGCGTGGAGTAAAACGAGGTTTGAGCCATAGTCTAAACCGGTATGCGGCATTTTTTCGATTAGCCGCATCAGTATTCGTCCTTGTTTCCTTGTCGATAAAAGAGTGTTTTTATATATCTGCCCATATCAGACACAACCCCTATTAAAATCTGTCTTAATTCACTTTTGCAGTGAGCGGAAAAGGAAGAGCATATCGAGGTTAAATGACGCAGTCGGAAAAATGAACTATGACCTCCGCCCATTCGAACCCACAACCTCTCGATCATGAACCGAGCACCCTAACCACTGCACCACTGGCCCTACTGAAGTTTTTAATAGTGTTTAAGCAAAATAATTAGAGGAAAATGGCTCCATGGTTATGGATCAGAATAACGTCCGCCTCTCTATCGGTGTCTGTGTTGAACACGCCATTACAGCCGCTATATCACTTCTACCTAGGAACTCTTTCTGTCTCCTCTTTCTTCTTCTTCATCAACCTCCTCCTCCTCATCCTACTTCTTCTTTGCCTCCTCCTTATTCGCTTTCTCCTGATCACTTCCCTGTTCTTGATCAAACCAGTTTATTTGCTACGCTACCTGGATATTTATTTTATTGAATCAGACACACTGCTCAGCTGCTGCCTGTGAGCTATTTAGATAAAAATCCTCCTCGTAATACATTCAGATACACTCGACTTGGATAATGCGTGTAAACAACATTAATCTCTCTCTCTCTCTCTCTCTCTCACTCTCTCTCTCTCTCTCTCTCTCTCTCTCTCTCACACACACACCTTATTGATTGGAGACGTTCCTCAGATCACAGTCATGGAGTCTCACTTATAGATGTTGCTAATCAACTGTTACCACAGTGAAAAAAAACTGGAATCGATTCTGTGTGTGTGTGTGTGTGAGAGAGAGAGAGAGAGGGTTAGTCAGGGTGTAATGAATTGAGGGTGACAAGGTTGAATAAGCTTATGGGCCTCATTGTGTCCTTAGAATCAGTCTAATCCCTCAGTCATGGTGTGTGTGTGTGTGTGTGTGTTAATAATGGCCACTTCAACTTATGCACCTCGGAACATTCAGTTAAGGTCCACTTCGATAGGAACACCTTCACACCTGTTGATTGAAGCAGTTAGCCAATCAGCTGTCAGCAGCACACCGAAGTAAAACCCAGCACCTAGGGCCAAGACATCCCAACACACACACACACACACACACACTTCCTGTCTGCTCAAATTTGGATTAGCATCAAAAAAAAAAGAAAAAATGCCCGTGTGTCAGGACTTTTATGTTTAGTTAAAAAGAATGATTTTCATTAAGAAGAAACTAAACAGCTTTCCACCTATTTTTTCCTATAAGTGTAAACTCAGTATAAATAACCTCAGGTGCAGGGGATATCACTGAATAGTGCCCAGTTCACACTCACTCATTTGTGAACCGCTTAATCCTACTAGGGTCAAGGGTCGTGCGCCTATCCCAGCCGACACTGGTCAAAGGCGGGGTACACCCTGAATAGATCACCAGACCATCGCAGGGCTAACTCACACACACACACACTACCATTCACACTCACACCTGGGGCAATTTGGAACTGCCAGTTAGCCTGATGTGCATGTCTTTTGACTGTGGGAGAAAACCAGAGTACCCGGAGGAAACCCATGCAATCCCAAGAGACGCCCGATCCAGGGAATCGAATCCAGGACCTTCTTGCTGCGAGGCAGATGTGCTTACCACTACACCGCCCATACCCAATCCTGAGGCAAATAATTGTTTTAGTATCTACTACACAGAAACATGAAAAGTAAACTAAAATGAAATTGTGGTTTATTTTTACGTTTTTAACCGATTCAGGCATTCTTTCGATTTTGTTGGGTGGATAACGCCTATGAGTTTATACTACATGGGAATCATGCAGTCTGATTGGTCGACTGATACTCACTGCTTGTCTCGGTTACTTAAAGCAGATGGAAAAATAAACCATAAAAATCTTGTTTTAGTGTTTTAGTTGTTTATGTGTAGTATATACTAAAACTTTAAGTTTAAAAACATGCTGTTTATTTACATTTCCTTGTAGTATATACTAGGAATCTGAATAGGTTCTTATAGGCCCTTAGCTACACAGTGCTTGGCTCTGCTCGGAACATGCAGAGATCACCTGACTGTTACCTCTGTAATGGTTAAAATATGGAAAAAAAAAAAAGTCACCGTCACCTCACCTTGGGCGTGTAATTGTTACGCTGAAATTGCCAACCAATCAGATCGCACCGCTCTCATGTAATATATGCTAAATTTTATGTAGACAAGTTGTTGGGATTGAAATAGCTTATTACTTAATTATTCTATTATTATGAATTATTGTTTGTTTCAGCCCCTTGTTAGTCATCATCCTGTCGTTTGATTGAGGTCAAGCAGCTAATTCAGCAAACATTTGTAGGTTGCGTTGTCATTATGAATCGCTGTTTTGTGCTTGTCACAAATTGAAGGCTAGTGGACGGAAGTGCAAGATTAATTTGGTTCTCTGTGTGGGAGGGACAGCATGCTCTCTCTCTCTCTCTCCTCTGTCAGTCAATGCGGCTCTAGCCTGTCACAGGAGACTGTGAACTTATCTATGTAGTAGAGGGTACATAACGCTTTCTCTAAATGTGTACTGGGAAATAGTTTTTGCTAATTTTCTGGAAAGATGGCAAAACCTAGAATAATATGTGCAGGATTGAGTTCATGCTTAGAAATGAATGAGAGTAAAGCCTTCCAAGTTCTCCTGTTATTTTTATTTATTTGTTTGTTTGTTTGTTTGTTTATCGATGTACTGCGTTAATTCCGCAAGGGAAATTTGGCTTCTGCATTTAACCCATCCAAAGTGAACACACACCCACTCGGAGCAGCGGGCTGCCACACTTTACAGTGCCCAGAGTGCATTTGGGGGTTAGGTGCCTTGCACTTCAGCCATGAAGGTGGAGGAAAGGAAAGTGCTGCCCACTCCGAACCAGCAACCTTTTTGTCCCAAACCTGCTTCTCTAACCATTAAGCTACGGCTGCCCCTATATACATATGGATATGCAATACATATTTTGTATATATACATACAACTATTCACACTCACTCTCACACCTAGGGGCGATTTGGAACCGCCAATCAGCCTACTGTGCATGTTTTTGGACTGTGGAAGGAAACCGGAGTACCCAGAGGATACCAAGGGTGCTCATGAACCTGTCCTTCTTGGGACCATTTGTGGTACCATTTTTACCATTGCATACGAGGAACACCCCCGCAAGACCTGCCGTTTTGGAGATGTATAGACCCAGTTGTTTATCCATCACAATGTGTCCCTGGTCAAAGTCATTCAGATGCTTATGCTTGCTCATTTTTCCTGCTTCCAACACATCAACTTTGAGAACTGACTGTTAATTGCCTGCCTAATACATCCCAATTTTTAACATGTGCCATTTTGACAAGATAATCAAAGTTATTTACTTCACTTATTTACTGAGAATGGTTTTATTGTTATTGCTGATCTGTGTATAATATCAATACACTTCTTTGTGAATGGACAGATTTGGAACGTAACAGGACATAGATCACGTCTTTAACACCTCTGCACTAGAAACTGAGGAAACTCTGAGTCCTCCACAGACTGAAGCTCTCCCACAGTTAGATGGCTCAAACCTCTCTTTTCACGATCAGTCCAAACTAAAAATGAACGACGTTAAATATAGAACTAAGTGGGCGATTTAGGAGTTCGTATTTTTCCCCCGTGCTCACAACTTTATTTTCTCTCTCAGCCATACCTAACATTTGCATAGAATTGCCCCAGTCTGTTAATAATGACAGTTAATGAACCCTTCAAGGACACACACACACACACACACACACACACACACACAAACACACTCTGAACACGTCCTCCGCCGGATTTCCTAACCTGACCCTGAGCCCACCACTCGAGGTTCACATGTGGCCCTGCAGCTCTGAACAGCCCTGGAGGAGGCAGTGACGTCTGGACCAGGCTGACTCACTCCAGGGTTGTGCAGAGAGACGCTCTTGATTTTAGCATCCGTCTGCTGCTTCTCCTTTTCTCTTTTTCTCCTTTTCTCTCCCACTCTATTTTTTTTGCTCACTTTTCCTATCTGTGTGCGGCTGAGCGATCAGACCACTGCTGTGTGAATCACAGTCACATTGTGTAGAGAGGAGAGGAGGCAAGGTGAAGGGCGTTAGCTTTAGAAAAAGCGGCCAACCTGATTTTTATGATGCCGCTGAGGCAGTGAAGTGTGTGTGGGTGCTTCTATTAGCTTTTTCAAGAAATGCTGTGGGGTGCGCTTGGTTAACTGTGTGTCAGTGTTAGTGTGTGTGGGCTGGTATTATAGAGAAGCCTCTGTATGAGGATGAAAGGTAGAAGGGTGTTTTTCTTTAGACTCTGTTTCGTAATTAAATATTTCAGAGGTTAGAACCGCTATTGATGAGTGATGGGGCAAAAATATCACACCGCAATCCTTGAAAGTGGTGGTTCAACAGAAAAGTGTTTGCCCTGTCAGTCAGAGATCACAAGTTCAAAGTCTGAGATGCTAGAGCCAACTGTAGATCATGCTTTTGCTGGTGGAAAGGGAAGGTATACTGTCTCTCCCCGTCAATCACAGTGACTCCAGGTGTCTGTCAGGTCTTGTATGAAGATGAGGGTCGAGAGCACTAAGCCACTTAATCCTAATTAGGGTCACGGGGAGGCAGGCGCCCATCTCAGCCAACTCTGGGTGAGGGCAGGGTTCAGTTGACCCTATGTGTGAGTTTGACTGTGAATGGTTGTGTGTGTGTTGCCCTGCAATGGTCTGGCAAGCTGTTCAGGATATACCCCGCACTCGCCCAGTGTAGGAAGAGATCCCACGACTCTAGTAGGATTAAGAGGATCATTAAATGAATTGGAGGGAGTGAGTGAGAGTGGAACATCATCAGCAGGAGCAAGGGGCTTCTAAGATGAATGCTCCAACCAGTAGTATCACATCAGGACAGATCACAAGAATCAGAGAGCAGAAGGGAAGGATCATTGGTATCTCGGAAGTAGCACGTGCACCTCAACAAAAACACACAGACACAGAGAGAGAGAGAGAGAGAGAAATCATGATTTGAAATAAATTTTAATGGTAAAATACTCAACTATAACTTAAGATGACATACAACCTTTATTGTATCTACATATCATACAACTAATACTACTATTACTACTTCTACTGTACTGCTACTACTGTACTACTATTACTATTACTGTACTATTACTACTACTACTGTACTACTACTACTACTACTGTACTTCTACTACTGTACTACTATTACTACTTCTACTGTACTACTGTTATTACTATTACTGTATTACTAATACTATTACTACTACTGTACTTCTACTACTGTACTTCTACTACTGTACTATTACTACTTCTACTGTACTAATACTATTACTACTACTGTACTATTATCACTACTACCACTGTGCTATTATTCCTACTGTAGTACTATTACAACTACTACTGTACTATGACTACTATTACTACTACTGTACTACTATTATTACTACTACTTTACTACTAATACTATTACTACTACTGTACTACTTTTATCACTAATACCGCTGTGCTACTATTACTACTACTGCTACTATGCCTACTGTAGAATTACTACTACTGTACTATTACTACTACTACTGTACTACTATTACTACTACTACTGTACTACTATTACTACTACTGCTACTACTACTACTGTACTACTATTATTACTATTACTACTGTACCACTATTACTACTATTACTGTACTACTATTACTACTACTACTACTACTGTACTATTATTACTACTGTACTATGACTACTATTACTACTACTGTACCACTATTACTACTTCTACTGTACTACTACTGTACTGCTACTATTACTACTACTGTACTACAATTACTACTACTGTAGGACTATTACTACTACTACTACTGTACTATTTGTACAGCTACTATTTTACTATTACTACTATTACTATTACCTCTATTATTACTACTAGTGTACTACTACTACTACTACTTTACTACTATTACTACTACTTTAAATACTTTTTTACCTTTTCCTTTTCCTACTTCACTCTTTTTATCCTCTTGCTCTCACTTGACCTCCTGCTCTCTTTTTTGATCACTTTCTCTCGCTGTTTCTTCTCCTCCTTAAATAGCATTAGCATGTCCCATTTAATGGCCCTTTAATTGTCTCCTGCTGTCTGCTTTTGTCCTTGGCACACATTCTTGGCTTCATTTATATGACACACATGACTTAAAAGCAATTATGATGGCGAACATCACAACCAGACGTGTTTGCCTGGCAGAGGTTAATCTGAAGCACGGCTGCCCTGATGCTAATGCGATATAAGGCGTGGTGTACCGTGACCAGTACGGTTGTTATTATGAGGGCTGTGGGCTGAAATTTGCTTCATAGAAAAATCATTGAGCGTTGAAGACATGTAAAAGAAATTGGTAGAAATGTACAGTGAAAGCACTGAAAGTGCATTAAATAAATCATGACTGTGTTATCAGTGGGACCGGTAGTGTAGTGGTTGCTGGGCTTATGATCGAGCATGGGTTTCCTCCAGGTACTCCGGTTTCCTCCCAGAGTCCAAAGACATGCACTTTAGGCTAACTGGCTGTTCCAAATTGACTTTGAGTGTGAATGGTTGTGTTTCTGTAAAGGACTGGCGAGCTGTTCAGGGTGTACCCTACCTTCTCCCAATGTCGGCTGAGATAGGCACCAGCCTCCCCGCGACCATAGTAGGATTAAGCGGTTCGGCAAATGAGTGAGTGAGAGTATTAGAAATATCTAAGAGTTATTTTTAAACTTAATTAAATTGTTAGGGTTTTCTTTACCCCTTTTTTTTGGAGACCCCAGAAGACATTGCACACATCGGGTGGTCTGCGTGGGTGCTAAGAAGCAGCGTGTCTATAAATAAAAGCTTTACTTTTGTGAATTTCAGGCCAATTTTTGTAGATATATGGTTTATTTAAGGCAGCATGTAGGTCAGACTAATAGAGCACACCACTCACAAAATAATAATAATAAAAATACAAGCCCTGAATAGTGCACCTCTGTTTAGAATGTGTTATCTGTAACGCATTCGTATTCTCTTGCATCCCTAATTTAAAGCATGTGGCGGTTCAGCAATACAACCTATACCAAGACGCCTTATTGTACTCGTACACAATGCCTCACCGTGCAAACTAGTCATTTTGCTATCATATCAGATCCACTGCAACTTCATAACAGCGAATCCATCTCTGTCAGGGAAAACCTCCGACTTCTGACCACATGAGAAATGGCTCCCTTCGGATGTCCACTGTGAGGCTGTAATTTCCTCGTCACTAACGCACCACAGGGAAAACAATACAGCAGGAGCGTTTCAGGCATTCACTGTTCTTTCTTCTGCGAAAGTGAACACGTACATATGAGGCTGTAGTGATCATTCTGAAAGGTTAAAATATATGTTTTGGGAAGGATGTTTGGAGTACGATCTGAGAGGAGTCTAGGGTGGCCATGGTAAGTGCACTCTACAGTTGTGCGTGAAAAGTGTGAAAGTTATCGAAATGATGGTGTGTCTGTGTGAAATCTTTTGTCGCTGTTGGTAGTGTGTCTATACGACGGTTTGTGTTGATGGCGTTGTCGTAGCGATACTTTTGTATCTACATAGTGATACTATTGTAGTCATGCAAAGCAGAGATTACAAAGCAACCGACACTGGGTGAAGGCAGATTGCACCTTGAACATCTCGCCAGACCATCGCAGGGCAACACATACAACCGTTCACATTCAAACTCACACCTAGGGTCAATTTGGAACAGTCGGTTAGCCCAATGTGCATGTCTTTGCACTGTAGGAGGAAACCCAAGTTCCCAGAAGAAACCCATCCAAGCATGTGAAGAACATGCAAACTCCGCACAGAAACACCCGAACCCAGGAATCGAACCCAGGAACGTCTTGCTGTGAGGCGGCCGTGCTACATTAGCAGACAGGAAGTTTCCAAAAGGTCTAACGCCGGGATCTAATTAAATAATTACAAGTTCAACTTTGTATGGAATGAGGTCTTGCCCCAAGTGGAGGAGTTCAAGTATCTCGGGGTCTTGTTCACGAGTGAGGGAAGGATGGA
>JBCNYH010000003.1:17513629-17528525 GCA_039654325.1 Tandanus tandanus
AAGAGCTGGAGGAAGTGGCGGGGGACAGGGACGTCTGGACCTCACTGCTTAGGCTGCTGCCCCCGCGACCCGACCCCAGAAGAAGCGGAAGAAAATGAATGAATGAATGAAAAGTTCAACTTTGTGTTAGTTAGACAGAGCATGCGTGTGTCCATGTACCCATACAAGGTCAGTCAACGCGTGTGTTCACTCCACCAGTCATTGTAAACAGATACAGAACCAAAACAAGAGGTAAAACAGGTGAATAAGAGATACTAAGCTCATGAGCCGGGGTGGTTTCACCAGGAAACCTTTACATTCAGCCAAGATTAACTAATAATGGAAGATAAAACACATCGACTGTACAGTAATGAATGGACACCTTTAATGGGTTTTGTATGTGAAAGAGGCTTTTCTCTGTCTGTGACTGCTGCTTTTGACAATTCCTCTTTACTGCAAATATAACCTAGCCTCTTTTTTACTTAAATAATTAGGGGCCCGATCCCTGAAAATATGTAGGTACCACAGACCTTCTATTTGTGAACGCCTTCCAGTAGAGCACTTTAGTCCTTCTGCCTGGACCTCTAAAAGAGAAAACATTAATAATCTGGATTGTGATTTCAACCAGTGTAAGAAATCTATGGACCCCACATTGAGAACCACACAGAGCTTATTATTATAACAGCAAAGGTGGAATATATAACGCATGCACATATAAATGTGATCAGGCTATACATCCTGTATATACGCATTGTTAAAGCACCATTTACAGCACAGGTGTCAAACTCAAGGCCCACGGGCCAAATCTGTCCCACCACCTCATTTAATGTGGCCACCTGGAGGTTTCATCAAATATGATTATCTTACAATCTTTGCATCAACCATTACCATGAAACGTAATTCATCATCCTTCCACTAGATGGCAGCCACCTATTTCGAGTAAACAGCTAGTTATCTATCACACAGGAAAGATTGTAAGCTAGCTCGTCACTGTCAAGTTCCGTCAGAAAAGATAAGCGAGTAAAGGGGAAAAAGGGACAAATGCCTAAACTCATCATTTTGTCTTGAAGATTTTATGGTTGAACGTTTTGAATAGATGTTCAGTGATTCAGAGATGTGGCCCTCTGATTTACAGTGTGTGGTAATAAGCAGGAAATCCCTAGCCAGGCAGAGTTTCATCCATTAAAGCAGTGCATTATGGGTAGCATGCATGAATGAGCACTTCTCTTCCCTTCGGTAAGGTCAGGCAGTCGTCAGACTGTGTAATTCCCCGAGGAACATACAGAGGTCATCTGCAGTTTGACCGCTTTGCCTGAAAAACGATCAGAATGCGCATAGAGTTATATCCAGAGGTATCCAGGGTTAGATGTATCATTTAATATAGTACAGTGTGGACAATTCCATGTCAGTATTAAGCTTTAATAAAGAAATATTTTGAGCCATATTTGACTAGGTGTGTGTGAGAGAGACAGAGGTTTTCATCTGGTAGAGCACTGCAATTCACAACCCTAACTCAATTTCTCTGGCATCTCATCCGCTCTGGTTTGTAGGATGACGGTGATTTGAGGGTGTTGTTGCCTACAACGAATATAACATCTGTAAGCTAGATTAGACCCGTACACATCTGTAAAATGGTCAGTACAGGCTTGCTATCGCAATACACAAAACACTCTTTACTCTAGTCCAATATGGCGCCCACTGCTGTGAGGTCAGTCACATGACCAGTACCCAGATGTCCACACGGTCAGTGTGGGTGCACGTGTGTTTCAACACAATTTCATGTCAAAAAAACAGCTATGACCTTATGATCAGGGATGAGAATTTTCCACCAGTCGGCAGATTTCAGCCTTTTCAATAGTCAAAATGGCCATTCTTGAGATCGATGCAAATGTGATGTAAAATCTGGAGTGTGTGTTTATGTATTTATGAAGTTATTTTTAATGGGGGTGGGGGTTTCAGGCTGCTGCGTGGCAGGCACGGCTTATGGCAGTCCTTACCCACCCGGACGTACCCTGGACTTCACCCTCATGGGCTGCCGCCTGCTGTGATAAATCTTTCACCGCGTAGGCCTGATACGGATTATTACATACGCAAATAGTGATATATATATTCAGGTATGTGTTGATAACCAGTTGCTTGACTGTTGAGGACCTGCAGTACATAAATTAATTCCTGATTGGCTGACTGGTGATCCATGCGTCCTATTGGTCCAATTATGAGTGCTCTTAAAACAGACTAATTCCTAAAGCTTCTGTTGAGGTCTTATTTAAGATTCATGATATACTACCCTGGCTTTTTAGAATGACTGCCAATGGCTACTCAACAAGAAGGTAACATCAGGTAAACTCATTTCACCTTGTTTTCCCTAGAAAATCCCCAAATTTTTTGGAGGGGTTTGGCCCCCATTAACTCCCCAGCAGGAGCATTGACCCCACACCCCCACCACGGGGCCTGTTTGGCACCCATGTTTATATTCCATATTTAATTTCATCCATACTGTTTAATTTTAATTCCTTTTTTAATCCACTTAAATCCACAGTTAATCCCATCGACACACACTCCTTCAGTGTGAGAAGAGCTACTTTACTAATGTTTTGGATGTAACACAAGAGTTTCCTCAGTAAGAGTGCAGGGTACACCCTGAACAGCCTGCCAGACCATCGCAAGGCAACACACACACACACACACACACAAAACCATTCACACTCACACCTAGGGGCAATCTGGAACAACCAGTTAGCCTAATGTGCATTTCATCGGACTGTGGAAGGAAACCAGAGTACCCAGAGGAAACCCACACAAGCACAGAGAAAGCATGCAAACTCCACCCCGAGACCGCCGGGAATCGAACCCAGGACCTTCTTACTGTGAGGCAGGCGTGCTAATGACTACACCAACATGCCACCCTGTATGTGGAATTTCATATTTCAAATTCATATTTCGTTTATCGGGTCGTGTAAAAGGTCACATGACCAGGTTTGCACACTGTCTCGTCACTGCTGGGTCTGCGCAGAAATCGAGACGATTGCAAGTGTAAATATCACCGCTGTAATGTTTAATCAACTTATTAATATGCTACGGACATCATGTGTTTGCGAAATGTGTGACTAACAGCGTAGTTTCTGTTCTTATTATGCATGATAGGGTTTAGTGTGTGTGTGTGTGTGTGTGTGTGAGAGAGAGAAAGAGAGAGAGAGAGAGAGAGTGCCCGGGAGAGATTTCTAGAGTGCTCTAGTTGACATTCACACTGCTTCACATCAGAATCTGAATAAAACATAACTTTGCACGTAACTCTGTCTTGATGTTCAACCCACTCTCTTGTAACCTTTTATCTTGTTGTGTCATCCTCATTGTACTGAACACAGTTACAATTCCAGCCGGAGTGTATATCATTACATCTGCTTTTATCAACATTTGTGGCAGAAGAAAAAAGAAATGTGTAGGATAAATATTCTCACTCACTCTTTTGCCCGACCACTTAATCCTGCTAGGGTCGAGGGAAGTCTGTGGCCTATCTCAGTCGACACTGGGCAGAGGCGGGGTACACCCTGGGCAGCTCGCCAGAATATTGCAGGGCAACACAGACAACCATTTACACTCCTATCCACACCTGGGGGCAATTTTGAACAGCCAATGTGCATTTTTGGACTGTGGGAGTAAACCAGAGTACCTGGAAGAAACCCAAGCAAGCACAGGGAGGACATGCCGAGCCCCGGAATCGAACCCAGGTCCGTCTTGCTGCAAGGCGGACGTGCTAACCACGATGCTACCCTAGGTTAAATAGGTTCATTCTATTTATGTCGAGGAGGGTGAGCTGGGCGTCCTGTGTGTCAGTTCACAATATGAAAATATTCAAGGTTATATGTATGAACAACTTAGGTGTGTGTGAGTGAGTGTGTGTGTGTGTGTGTGTGTGAGAGAGAGGGAGAGAGAGAGTAGTAATAAATGGTAAAATTTTCCCTTCACTGGCTCCGCTCTCTCCTGGCGTAGGTGTGTTTGTGTCACAGTGTAAGGTAGCTCTCACACTGCCATACTCTGGAGGTCGGCAGACAGCTCGTCATCGGTTTCCTCCTACAGTCCTGACATGCACATTAGGCTGATTGGTTGCTCCAAATTGCCCCTATGTGTGAATGGTTTTGTGTGTGTGTGTGTGTGTGTGTTGGCCCTGTGATGGTCTGGTGAGCAGTTCAGGGTGTACCCCGCCTTCGCCCAGTGTTGGCTGAAATAGGCTCCAGCCTCCCCACAACACTAATAGGAGTAAGCAGTTTGGCGAGTGAGTGTGCGAGAGTGCATAGACGTATATCTGCACTTGCACAAGCTTTTATAAGACTATCTTCCTTTTCACATTTAACAAGCAGTGGCGTTTAAGTGAGAGAAGGAATAATGGAGGAGCAGGACGATTAGAACAGGAGACTAAGGTTTAACAGGGTCCTCTGTGTTAAGTAAAACTGATTCAATCAGGCAGGGTTTTTACTCTGTAACACACGCACACACACACACACACACACACACACACACACGGGCTTTTATTTAAGGCTGCATGTTGACACAGCAGGCTCAGTTTATGGGGTGGAGAAAACGATTTGAGATGCATACACTTAACCCTCTGTACTTAAGAAGGTGTGTGTGTGTGTGTGTGTGTGTGTGTTTGTGTTGTATTTAATCACGTCTCTGAGAAAGTGTTTCTTTTTTTTCTCACAATGAAGCATTATTTACTCTTAAACTTCATAGCCAAACTATTTGAGGAGCCAAAATGTTCTCAATATGTTACACTCACATTAAAATGATGCAGGGTTTGGTGTCATATTTATCAAGTATGCGTATGTAGATGGATTTAGGGTACTCCAAGATTCACTGTGTACCAAGGTTTTGTCAAACATTTGTTTTTCCTCATTCCCGCTACAATTTGTGACCTGATTGATCAGGTGTGTTAAACAATTAAAAATAAAAAAATTGTGTTGCACAAATGGCAATGGTAGAACTCACTGTGGTTACACCCTGACACGTTTACACTGATTAACGGTCAGCTCAGATGTTGTATAAAAAATACACACACACACACACAAAGAGAGAGAGATGAGAGAAAAAATGCCTAAAATAGGAACATTGATTGACAAATAATAATATATAAATAATGTATCACACTGCTATAACAAAAGAGAAGCAAATGAAGGGATTTGTTTTATATTTAGACCTGAGCACAGCCTTCACAAATGTTCCTGCATTATTATAGAGAAAAGGCTTTTCATTTTATCTTTTTCATTTTTGATAAATACACTAATTTAGTTATAAGGCTATTATATTTACCTCCAACCTATATAAATGTTTCTAAATAATTTTTGCTGGTAATTAAGAAAATAAAAAACATTATTATTTTAACTGTAGAAATAGTTACATTGATGTAAATGACGAATTGGAAAATACATTTTGGATTAAAAAACATGATGAGAAAATTGGATTTTGAGCACAGTATCAGGACTCAAGCTCAACTGTGACTTGGGTGAAGATATACAGCCTACATTTTCTGTACAGAATAGACTAAAATCAAGAAACACTATGCAAATGACACTTTAACATGAAAGTGCACTCAGCTGTCAGTTTTCGATTCATGTTGATGTGGGTTTAGTTTGTGTTGTCTAAGTGTGTATACGTTAAATCAGGTACAGTGCATTGTGGGAAGTTGTGACCAGCTGTCCCAACAGCTCATGTAGAATATAAACAATAGAACGAGCTTCAAATAAAAGATAATACTAAAATAACTTACTTTAAGTGCAAAAACTTGGCAGGTGAGATGTAAGGAGAAAGCTGAGAGTGTCCCTGATAAACACAGCTGAAAATCTATATATATGCGTCTGTGTTTGTGTGATCTGGCAGGTGTTGTACAGTTATGAGTGCCAGTGTAATCTGGAGGGATTAAGGCTTAAGAAAGTCCAAATGGGATGGAAAATGTGTTCACTAAGCTCTCAGTATTCATTTAACCTCGTTTACCTTCATGTACATTATAGAAAAACTCACAACCTAAGATCGGAGTCAGATCGGATCAGATCGGATGAGATCGCTTTTTACGGAAACTTGTAGGGATGCAGGATATGGAATCAAAAAGTATGGATTTTAAGTAGTATGCAAAGTTTTTTCACCCCTGATAAAATTAAATTTTTTAAAGTGTATTCTCAATTATTATTTTTTCTTGCAAAGTTTATTGGACAGAAAGTTCACAGTTTATGCAAATGTTTGCACAGCCTTCCAGTTGTAAAGTCTAAAATTAATTAACTTTCTCCTTAATTGAGTTATGACTCTTTATTCAGGTCAAAAATGATTAGGAAAGGTGTACTGATGACAGTTTTAGAGCATCGTAAATTCCCTGCCTCTTTAAACACTCAACAACCATGAGCTCCATTAACCTGGGTTTACACTGGGGCCACAATGTCCGTGATTTCCACGATTCAAAAAAAGCGTAGCGCTCCATGATTTATTGGAGCACGATTGGGGTATAAAAAGGTGGCAGGGTGCATCCAAGAAATGAAACTTGAAGGAATTGTGTTTCCAAGTTCATCAAGATCCACTATGATGGCGATTCAAGGTCTGTCACCCTCTGTTAAGCTCTACCACGCTCTACAACGATTCCCACCTTCTATCCCAATTGCCGTGTGTGTGTGTGTGTGTGTGTGTGTGTGTGTGTGTGTGTGTGTGTGTGTGTGTGTGTGTGTGTGTGTGTGTGTTAGAATCATTTCAAGCTTCTGGGTGAATGATGGAGTCATCTACAAGTGATGGACATTATAACCACACTCTCGGGAATGTAAGATATTTTGGATACACCTGTTGTGTGTTTTTAAGTGTCTCATGAAGCTAAAAGACAGGAGGCTGTGCAGCAGGAAAGAACAACGTGCTCGAGGTTTAGTGTGTTTAACACACAGCAGTGAAGGTTTCTACTTCAGCCTTGTTCTAGTTCACAGGAAAGGGACAGAACCCAAATCCTCCCAAATCCCTTCACTTAATGGAATTGCGCTCTCTCTCTCTCTCTCTTACTTTCTCTCTCACTCACTCTCTCTCTCTGTCTCACTCTCTTTCTCACTCTCTCTTACTCTCTCTCTCACTCACTCTCTCTCTCACACACTTTCTCTCTCTCTCTCTCACTGTGTGTGTTTCTCTGTGTGTGTGTTTCTCTCTCTCTCTCTCTCCGTATGCCTCTCACTCTCTCTCTGCCCCCCTCTCTCTCTCTTTCTCAATCTCTCTCTCACTCACTCTCTCTTTCTCAATCTCTCCCTCTCCCTCTCTCCCACTCTTTCACCCACATTAATGTGAGGAATCGTAAATGTGTTGTGTGACTCTAGGACCGTGTCCACCGCCGCTCCAACCTTTATATGGTCCAGCTCTGTCTGAGTAATATTAACAAGAAACATTTCTTCTCTGAAATCTGAGTAATCTCTCACAAATTCTCATTATGTAGGATGCAGAAATCAGATCTTTTTTCTCTCCTCACAGTACAATACAAATGATAGAACATGGGGTATTAACTGATCCCATCCTGAACATTTGATTTGAAGATCATCTTACTTTGACTACGGCTACTGGCTAATTTCAGTTACTCTGTGTAATATCGACTCTTATGCCTTATTTCTTTTACACACAGAAATTATATGTGTAAGTCTTTAAGACATCGTTTTCTCCTCCCTGCTACTTTATAAATGTCCCTGATGGGAAAACTGTATTTTTGTTTGTTTAATTAATTGTAAAATAAAATTTTTTTCATATAAAAATTAATTAATATGGAATAATAAGGCGCGGTGTGTTCAGCATGGCTTTCACTGTTTCAGGAGAACAGCACAGGAAGTTTGTAAACAGCTGTATTCCTCCTGTTTTGCTCACACCAGTGGAATAATTGTTTAATATCTGTGTAATAACAGACTTCCTGTTTCTTCTGCAGTGTGATGTAATTGATTAATGGGATGCCACAGTGCAGATGTGACAGTGCGAGTGTTCAAGTGAAGTTACACTGTGTTACACTGAGCTGTAGGGTATCAAAATGCCATTAAATAATGACAGTGACACGTGTGTGTGTGTGTGTGTGTGTGATATACACCCGATGTTCAGACTTTATTTTAATAGTATAAATTAAATTAAACAGAAGAGTTAGGAATAATTGAAGTTTACATGTTCTCCCCATGCTTGTGTGGGTTTCCTCAGGGTACTCTGGTTTCCTCCCACAGTCCAAAGACATACACAACTGCCTGTTCTAAATTGCCCCTAGGTGTGAGTGTGAGTGTGGGTGTTTGCCCTGCAGTGGACTGGTGAGCTGTTCAGGGTGATCCCCGCCTTCATCCAGGGTTGGCTGCGATAGGCTCCAGCCTCTCCTCATCCCTCGTAGGAGTAATCGCTTTGGTGAATGAATGAATGAATATTTATTTTATTGACATTGGCATCAATTAACCTGAATTTCCGGTTCATATCCTGGTGATTAATGTCCTTCCTGAACACATCTATATTAATCAAATGTCTTCAGCTGAAACAATTTAAGCTCTCTGGATAGATTTAATAAAGATAATTTGACTGTGTGATAATTTACACCAGAGGAAGGGGCGCACCTAGCAAAGCCCGAGCACCTCGCTGGCTTTTCTGCATGGAATCAATATGGAGGAAGTCTCTACTGCACAGGCTGTGCTTGCAAATCCGATAACATAGTGATACATGTATATATAATATACAGTCGATGTCTGAGTTCTTTGAAACTGTTCTTAGAAAGTGTCATCCACCATCTTCCTCATACATGAGCTCATGTACACGATTGGTTAGTGTCGCTGTGATTGACAGGGGAGACAGCAAATGCCATCCTTCCCAACCATTGACCAGTTTTAGTCCTTAGATGCATCAGATGGTGCCATTCGATGGTGGGACTCGAACTTGCAATCTCCTAATGATAGAGAGAGAGAGCTCCTTTATGCTGTGTGCGAATTGTTGTAAGGAACGTAATTAAGTCACATGACTTCTTAACAAATGGAGCACTATTTTTTTTTTGCCAGCCTGTGGGTTGGTTGTTTGTTGTTGGATGTATTTTAGATGGTTTTGATAAAACGTTTAGTAGAGAAGGGTTTGTGTGGTGTTGCCTTGATTTTCTGAACTGAAGAATTAAAGCAATATTAGGTGCAAAGATCAGGTTTATGGTGACTTCATTCAGCTGCTCCTTCTCCTGCATCCGTCAAACACACTTTATGAAATCTCCTGAAAATGCCTGAGTGTGCATTTCATGATGAAAATGTTCTTCTCTGATTATCGCCTTATTATTATGTTTTTTTCGGCATTTGTTTGTTTGTTAATAACTGTATTTATGACTGTATTTTGATGATTTTCTTTTAAGGGTGAAGTATGCATCAAGTTTCTACATGACCTTAATATTTTGGAAATTATCCAATTCCGGAAAAAAAATTATGGATCCGGATCAGGATGTTTGGTGTTACAGCTAGCACAGCAGGGGGTGCTGTGTACTTTCTGTGGGTTACACCCCCCGGCTTGGTGGAGGTTTGCACTCTCTGAGTGCCCTTCTAGTTTGTTTGTCTGTCTGTTTGTTAAGTATGTTTTTTTCTTCAGAGGGATGGGGTATGCTCTACATAACACTGGTTATGTAAATTCTAAATTCTGGTATTTTTAATTTATTTTTATTTTTTTAACCATTACGGGACAATTTTACAAGCTGTGGCTTCAACTGCATAAGTTAAGATTACAATGCTTCCACAAAAATAGTGTGTTCAGGATCACAGTGGCATGGTTAGCACGTCTGCCTCACAGCAAGAAGGTCCTGGGTTCTCCCCATGCTTATGTGGGTTTCCTCTGGGTAGTCCAGTTTCCTCCCACAGTCCAAAGACATGCTCATTTGGCCAATTGGCCATTCCAAATTGCACCTAGGTGTGAGTGTGAATGATTGTCCCTGCAATGGACTGTGAGCCATTGTTCATGGTCAAGGTGTGCCCTGCCTTTGCTCAGAGTTCAGCTATTGCTGAGATAGGCTCCAGCCTCTCCTTGACCCTAATAGGATAAAAAGATTAAGCAAATGCATGGATGATGAAGAATCCGAGTAGCTTTCCAGATCATCAGCACACAGTATTTTTCACTTGTGTATTATCGAGAAAAGAAATGTGAAAATATTTATCAGAAATGAAAGTAAGGAGGGAAATGGGCTGCCTTGGTAGAGGCTTGCGCTCTCCGAGTGCTTCTAGTATTACTTGACGAAAGTGAGAAACGTTTGTGCATTATTTAAAACCCGGTCCCATAACATTAGCATCACTAAATGTTTGTGCATGACTATGCACATTTATGCTAATTAGATAGATCTGTTTACTGTACGAGACGTACTTGATCAACGTCACATACATCAGAAAGTCGTTTTGGATGGTATAAAATGTAAAAAATGTTAAAGTATGCAGAGCTGGGCATGAAACCAACAGCACCACAGAGAACCGTTTGTTACAGACTTCACTGGCAAAACTATCAAACAGTTAGCAGCTGTTTAAATTTCCTGCCGTCCCCACTGATTTGAGACACACACTCATAAACACGCAGATCCTGAGCAAATATATCCAACCTTATTTGTCGTGCCAGCGGCCTTCTGCAAACAGATTAGAGCGGAAACATCCGCTGAGTCATTCAGCTCTCGCTTTTAGGCTAAGGCTAAAACCTGCGTGAAAAAATTCCATTTAATCCGGACAGTCCCGAGTTCATTATTTTTCTCACTTCATGGACAGATTGCTTGTATACTTCACGACACAAACAGTTTTAGGATTTTGGCCAAAGAACATCAGTGATGCGGTTTCTCTGCCAAAAATCAGGATGGTAATAGGTCATGGACTCCCGCCGCTCTCGTAGAGAGATGCACAATCAGATTTGCTCCTTTAGTGTGTGAGCTTTATCACTTTGTAAAACTGTAGTTATCAGAATGGACTCAAACTTTTCATCATAAAAATGAAATGCCTTTGTATTTGGGGCGGCACGGTGGCGTCATGGTTGGCACGTCCCCCTCCCGGTAAGAAGGTCCTGGGTTCTATTCCCGGGCTTGGCTTTTTCCTCCCTCAGTCCAAAGACATGCACAGTAGGCTAATTGGCTGTTCCAAATTGCCCCTAGGTGTGAGAGTGAGTGTGAGTGGTTGTATGTGTGTTGCCCTGCAATGGTCTGGCGAGCTGTTCAGGGTGTACCCCGCCTTCACCCAGTGTCAGATGAGATGGGCTCCAGCCTCCCCGCAACCCTAATATGGGACTAAGTGCTTCAGCAAATAAGTGAGTGAGTGGTTTCCAAGTCTGATCCCAGTTGTCCCAGTTGTACAAAGTGGTCTTTAATACGATCTGTTTTCTAGTTACCAACTTGATCACGTCCAACATTCAAGGAAGAATCGGTTTCAGTTATCAGTACCGTTGAGGCAGCATGGTGGCATAGCGGCATAGTGGTTAGCATGTCCGCCTCACAGCAAGGGGGTCCTGGGTTCAAGTCCCGGGCTCGGGGTGTTTCTGTGTGGAATTCGTATCTTCTCCCTGTGATTGTGTGGGCTTCCTCCGGGTACTCCGGTTTCCTCCATCAGTTCAGACATACACATTAGGCTAATTAGCTGTTTCAGATCGCTCTTAGGTGTGGATGTGAGTGTGAATGGTTGTATGTTGGCCTGCGATGGTCTCGTGAGCTGTTCAGGGTGTTGGCTGAGATAGGCTCCAGCCTACCCGCAACACTAATAGTAGGATTAAGAGGTTCGGCAGGTGAGTAAGTGAATGAGTAGTGCTGGGACGAAAGCCAAAGCTCGAGCGATTTATCGACAAGCACCATCTTGAACTTTCTCAAGCGCAAATACTTTTCAAAGCGTTTATTTATGTTTGTATTTATTCATTTGCATATTCTCATCATGAAACAACAAAGACACACTTTTACATGTCTGTGTTGTAGCTCTGAGTGTTAACTTACCAGCATGTCGTGTTTACTGTGCGTTGCGCATGCGCAGTGTTGAAGCAAACGTTCCTATTTCTATCTGCGCAGACAACACAGTCCTCTTTAAAGTCACCGTGCCAAGATTTTTCAATCGTATTTTTATATTGTATAAATATTCTACATAAAAAAAAAGAAACCTGATCATCATCAGACGAGTAGAAAGGCATTTATATATTTATATAACGATGCTTTTTAAAACTCGTAATTCTTGTAAGTACCGCTCGAATGTAAAAAAGAATGCAAGTAACGATTCTGTGGATGCGAGGTGCTGTCTTGACCCGGGGACTTTAAATTACAAATAAATTACCGGAGTCGACTCGATAACTCGCTCGACCCGACCACCGATAACCCGAGCGAGCTGTACACTGCTGACTCCCAGCACTATTTATCGTTCAATAAAATAAAGGTCTCTCTTAACAAACAGCATCTAAAAGAAAATAATCCTTTTGCTTAGTGATAGGAATGCACTGATTCAAATCCTTCATGTTTAATCCGTTACAGATATCAGATACAGATCTCAGCTGCTAGTGATACTGATCAGCATCACGCTACATGGTTATTCATTTCTGCGGAAAGGAGTTAGAGCAGAAAGTGAAGAAAGACAGATTTAGAGTCAGATCAGTGGGATCAGTGGGTTTCCTCCGGGTGCTCCTGTTTCCTCCCACAGTCCAAAGACATGCATGTTAGGCTAACTGGGTATTACGAATTGCCCCAAGGTGTGAGTGTGATTGTGAATGCTTTTGTGTGTTGCCCTGTGATGGACTGGTGAGCTGTTCAGGGTGTAGCCTGCCTTCGCTCAGAGTCGGCTGAAATGGGATTCGGCCTCACAGTGAGTCTAGTAGGATTAAGCGGTTCAGTAAATGAGTGAGGTGAGAATGCGTTCCTCTTTAAGGGGGTGATCACACTAGAGGTGCGATAGAAAAGCAAATAATGCAAATCGATTATTTTTTTTGCAGGGTTTTTTTTGTTTGTCTTTTTGTTTGTTTGTTTTTTTTTTACCAATTTTAAAATTCGCATCAAGATGTTTTGCCACTCCACATGCAAGTGAATTTTTTTTGCGGCTTAAATACATATATCGCGCAAAAGTTGTGACAAGCTAGCGCGACAATTATTGTGACTGATTTGCAAGTAATTTGCGATTGGTTTGCGGATGTTTGGTGGAAAAAAAGCGACTCTCCTGTTGTAAATCAGTCACGTTTTGCTCACTTTTTGTTCTCAAACCATTTGTTTTTTATTTGCGCGTTATTAGTATGAACCACTTGCGAATAAAATATGAATAATGACATAATATACGGAATATGGCGGATCCCAGCAAGTCTCAAACTTTCCACGTAGAAGTCTCCAACTTTGCGAACAAAAAACGAAATACTTTGCGAGCAAAACAACAACTTTGTGACTTTCTCACAACATGTGCGGACTGTTTGAGAAGAGTTTCCGCGTCTCGGAAATTTCATATGTTTCAAATTTTTTGCGATGAGTTCACGAACCAGGCGACCAAAATGCGATGCTGCGAATTTCGCGAGACTAATTTGAGCGTGAAAAGCGGCAGCCGCGAATTGCCATTCGCGTCAGTCGCATTTCTATCGCACCTCTAGTGTGATCACCCCCCTCAGCCCAGACCTACGCAAACCTCAGTCCTGGTTTTAGGAGACGGACACAATCAAGACAAATTCAGTGGGGTTGCGTGTGTTCTGTGGAATATTATAGCGTTTCTCTCTGTCCTTATGGTGCACTTCCACTTTAGATCATTTCATTCAGTCTGGAGCTAAAGCTACTTCTGACAATGAAGCGATGCAGCGCAGGTTTATGGTACGACGGCTTGGCCATCATGTGCGAAGGATGGAACAACATTAACATGTCCATGTGTACTAAGCACACTTGTTTGTGTGTATGTGTGTGTGCTTTATATGGGACACTTTGAGCAGCATACCACTGTGCGGATTGATGGATGCTCGTGGGATGAGAGCGGGCGCAGGGGGAGCGAGGCAGGTTTCAAGCAGGACATAGTGAGCATATTCACCTTCAGTAATCTCTGTCCCTCCCTGACCTCAAGGCACACATACACACTCACAGTACAACAGAAGAACCAGTCTTTCAGTCTTTCTGTTGCGTTAAATCCGATTCACACGTAAGCGATTTTGTCCGATAGTACAAGCGAATTTTATTTAGAAGAGAATTTAATCAATTCGAGCTGGAATTCGGGTCGAATTCCAGGTAAATGATCCGTATTGGCGGTCTCTGTGAAATATTTTGGACCTGCGGAAAGATTTTGGTGCGAAATTGGAACTAATAGATAATTATTATTAGATATTCAAAGATATTCGAATGTTTTCGAAGAGAGCGCATTACGAGCATAATGGCGGTATTTTCGTCCGAAACCAACCGAAAACGACGTCGCACTATTTCGCGGCTATATCGCTTTCGTGTAAGTCAGCATATAGTGTGGGCAGATAAACTTGAGGTTAGGGTTAGTGTTAGGGTTTTGAGTCCTGACTACTCTGCCTCTTATCGTGAGGTACTTCTTTTAGATTCCCACCCATAAAAATCGAGCCTGACTCTGTTTAAAAGTGTTTGTACACACCTGTCACTTTTCCTGTAAGATCAAACCCATGTGCTTTAGGCTCAAATCTGAGTTATAACTGAGACGCTTGACTTTTTTGGTGTACAAAAATGTTTTGTCGTATTTTTTGATACTACACATGTTGTCGGGACGGCCGACACCCAGAACCATCAAGAGCCGCCACCTAATACAGATGTGTGATTGTGTGCAGTGGTTTTTAACATATTTTCCGTGTTTAGAGAGTAGCGTAAGACTAGGACGTAGCAGAGACGACGTGAAAGGAGGCTGTGTCTGCATGCGTGCATGTGTGTGTGTGTGTGAGAGAGAGAGAGAGAGAGAGAGAGAGAGAGAGAGACTACACAAACCAGTACATAATTGTGCAGTGGAAGAAAAATGAT
>JBCNYH010000003.1:17596990-17610571 GCA_039654325.1 Tandanus tandanus
GTGTGTGTGTGTGTGTGTGTGTGTGTGTGTGTGTGTGTGTGTGTGTGTGTGTGTGTGTGTGTGTGTGTGTATGTGGGTGATCATTTTGCATGAATCGTGCACGCACACATACACCAGCATGCACTCGCACGCACACATTGGGGCTCCAAATGAATTTTATCCCACACTACGAAAAGTCATGCAAAGAAAACACAGCATGTTGTATTGTGTGTGTGTGTGTGTGTGTGTGTGTGTGTGTGTGCTACATGCATTTTCATTGACAGCTGTATGTGAGATTTCAGCCTCACAAACTCGTTTGCTTACACACCTCGGTTTATCATGCAGTAAAGTGCTCCGCTTACACAGAGAGTGTCAGTTTAATGAGCAGCACAAAGTCAGTCCTCTGTTGCCCATCTATAAAGAATGCAGCAACATCTTTTACCCCCTTTTCACCAACACACAGCCAGAACCCACATTTCCATTAGTTTCAAACCATTATGTCATGACGTGAGAGTTTCCTAATGTGAACACTTATAAAACTAGAAAGCCACTTATAGAGTACAAGGTACCTCTGCCAGGGACAAATGGATTATAGTGAGAAGTGCATTGTTTATCCTGAAAAACCTGCCTAAGACTGCAGGCTTTTATTATAACTTGGCATAGTTATAATAAAATATCTCCCCCTAGTGGACATCTGATGAACGTTCATTCACACATTATTTGCACGTATTGAGCTTAATGGATTTCTTTTTCAACATAATCCCATAGAGATCACCTCCAAAATGTCATGGTTTGTTAATTGAACCACGCCTTACTCTAGAAAAAAAAATCATCAAAATCAACGGTGGCGTAGTGTTTAGCACATCCATCTCACAGCAAGATGGTCCCGGGTTCAAGTCCCAGGCTCAGATAATTCTGTGTGGAGTTTGCATGTTCTCCCCGTGCTTGTGTGTGTTTCCTCCTGGTACTCCGGCTTCCAATTGAGTGTGAATGGTTGTGTGTGTGTGGGCCTTGCGATGGTCTGGTGAGCTGTTAGGGTGTACCCCACTGTCACCCAGTGTCGGCTGAGATAGGCTCCAGCCTCCTCGCACCCTAATAAGAGTAAGCTGTTTGGCATATGAATGAGGGAATGAGATGAGATCTCCTGACTTATGCCTTTCCGTAGTAGATTGATTAGTTACAAGTGGTTATATTTACAGGGGATTTTTTAAAAAGGAGTGAACTTCCCATACATTTTATTCTGGGATTATTATTATTATTATTATTATTATTATTATTATTATTATTATTATTATTATTATTATTATTATTATTATTATTTCTTCTCCATATCCACTGTAGGTAAGGAATAATATATGACTATATATGAGGTTGGGGCAGTGGTGGCCTGGTGGTAGGGTGCTGGATTACTGATCTTAAGGTCGGGGGTTCAAGCCCCACTATCAATGGGATGTCACTGCTGTCGCCCCCAGTGCAGCTAACTGAGTTATCAAATGCAGGCCATGTCTCTCACTGTCTATTGTGAGAGGCATGTAAAAGAACCATTGCTGATTTTCATAAAGAGGCTGCATAGTCGTCAGCGTGTTTCTGCCCTGCGATGGCCTGGTGGGCTGTCCAGGGTGTACTCTGCCCTCGCCCAGAGTCGGCTGAGATGGGCGCCAGAAAATGAATGAATGAATGAGTATATGAGGTTATGCTATATAGGAAAAGGTTCTATGTAGAGTCATTTTTCAGTGGAAATGCATGAAATTGTTCATGATCTGACACCGGCATAATAAACAACCTCTTTGCTGTTAAAAGGGCCATCAGTGCGATTGTAATTGCAAGATTCCCTGGTGAGAGGGAATTTATAGAGATCTCGAAAGGTGTGAGAAGGAAAATACATCCATTCCAATGGGAATATAGTAAAGAGCGGGCCTGCGTGCACACAAGGGGATTTTCACACGTGAATGAAGTGTGAAAGCTAACGAAAGGGGGAGAATTGCATTGGGTAACACTCAGAACAATATGTGTGTGTGTGTGTGTGTGTGTGTGTGTGTGTGTGTGTGTGTGTGTGTGTGTGTGTGTGTGTCCCCTGGCTATGAGTGTGGAGTTGTTACTTGGTAGAGAGACTGTTTCTGATCATTTCTACTCTCGGTAACACTTGCGTACTTTAATTTATGCCCTGGGCTCAAGGGAGGTGAGACTAGAGACAGAGTTAGGAAAGAAGGGAGCAGAGCCGACCCGTGAAGTAGTGCGGCGAAGGAAGAAAAATAAGACGCTTTAATGTAGATAAGCATCCTGTGAACATGATGAAAATCCTCTGCTCTCTGAATTGCAAGCTAAGTTCTCTCTTTCTCTCTCTGTCTCTGTCTCTCTCTCTCTCTCACCTGTCTGTGTAGCTCTTCAGTGTGACTCGGACTCTATAGTAAAGCTGAGCGAGACTCAGGTCAGCTCAGTGGTCCTCACTCCAGTATCCGAGGTATCGTGCGCAGACGTGGGTGTCTCCTCTCCTCCCTCTCAGCACTCAGACAGCCTGCAGGATGCCGCTGGTCCCAGCGAGACAGGCACCGAGCAGGATACCCCGGCTAAAGAGGCCCCGAGGGAGAAAGACCCCAGGAGGAGCAAGAATCACCTGCACTGTCCTGTCTGCAAAGTGACAGTCAACTCAGTCAATCAGCTGGAAGCCCACAACAGTGGTACAGGCTCTGCTTATCCATGTTACCATATAACACTGCAGGGATTGGTACAAATGCATTTTTCAAAGCTCAGCAAAGACTCTGAGGCAGAAACTGACACATACAGGACAATTAAGAAAAACTTAAAGGAGATTTAGTTTCTAAATATAATATGAGATCATGCATAACATGCTCAACTTTCAAATACCACTACTACTATTAATAATGCTTTGCTAGCGCATTATGCAACTGTCGTAAAAGCCATGAGTTTGATTCTGTTGTCCCATCTGTGTTCACGTGCCCACACAGGCAACCCAACGTGCACACGTCGCTGCAGTCTTTTTTTTTTTTTTTCCCCATTTTTCTCCCTAACGTCGCTGCAGTCTGCGCTGACTGCACTTGCACTTGCTCTTGTTTAGTCAGTGGCTTTTCTTCTTGAGAAGAAATACGTTTTCGATATCCACTGAAAAAAAAAACCCAATAAGTTATATTGCTATGGGTGGCACTGGTTATTGGTTATTGGTTAGCACATTTACTTCACAGCAAAAAGGTCCTGGGTTCAAGACATGGCGAGGGCTTGTGGAGTGTGGAGTATGCATGTTCTCCCTGTGCTTGCGTGGGTTTTCTCTGGGTACGACAGTTTCCTCCTACACTCCAAAGACATGCACATTAGGTTAATTGGCTGTTGTCAATTGCCCCTAGGTGTGAGTGCGTGTCTGTGTGTGTGTGAATTGTGTTTTGACGAATGTTTTATCGTCACCATACAGCAAACATGGGGCAAGTGGTTTAGTGGTTCAAGTGCTGTTCTCTTGATTGAAAGGTTGTGGGTTCAAATCGCCGTTAGACCCCCCACTGTGCTGAGACCTCTGGGCAAGGTCTTAACCACAAGTGTGCCTCTGTCCACCCAGCAGTAAAAATGGGTACGAGTATAAATACTGGGAAGGTAACCTGTGATGGAGTAGCATCCCATCCAGGAGGAGTTGAACTCCTAGTTGCTTCATGCTACAGAAACCGGGTAAAGCTTCAGCTGTGATGAGCCGATCAGGTATAAAAAGCCCAACAGATTTGCCTCCCTACAGCTAACTGCTCATCAGTCAAAACTGTGAATAGCAGTTCATCCAAGTCGAAAATAAACCACGTACCAAAGAAAGAAACATACAGTTCCACTTTTTAGGTGTATGCTGAGCAAATGCATGTATTTAGCCTCGTACAGTCAAGCACTTCGGCTTGGTGTATTGAGTTGTTTATAGAGCTCAGTGGTCTGTAACTGAAACATGCCAAATATGGGGATATTCCATAAAAATCTTAGAGGTTTTCAGCGTAAAACATGCTTATCATACCTGTGTAATGAATGTCTTCCTGCTGATCAAAATCTCATGCTATCGTATCGCAGAATGGAAACATGACACAAGTATATGATGCAGATTCTAATCCCTCTATACTGGTCTCAGGAATAGCCTATATAATAAGTCTACCTTCAGTAAAAGAAAGCAGCTGAGAGAACTTTCTTGGCTTGTTCATTTGTAATAAACATGTAACATGCCTATTATACATGCATGCTTTTCCTGATTCTTACTAAAGCTTCCGTTATGATGATTTAGCTTCGCTTTTGTGTTTTCGGGGCCGGTTCGTGACTCGTAATCCCCGTTTGTCACAGGCATCAAGCACAAACTGATGCTGGAGGGACAGAGCGTGTTGCCACGGCGACGAGGGAAGGCACTGTCCTCCCGTGCCGCGTTTAAAAGCAAGCGACTGGCCAACAAGGGCAGTCTGGGTGTGAGCAGCAAGAGCTTTAATTGTGAAGTGTGTGAGATCCACGTCAACTCGGAGACTCAGCTCAACCAGGTAACACACACACACACACACACACACACACACACACACACACACACACACACACATACCGACGTCTCGGAAACACAGTGTCATTTTACATGCTTTAAAGTTCGGCAGATGTCAGGCAGGAAATAGGTATGAAAAGTGATGTTTGTTTGGACTGAAGAAGAAAGACAACCCACAATCATGATCATCCACGTACATGCAGTGCCATTTATAGCCGATCCAGGTCAGTTCACAGTAAGAGAGCATGAGCTTCAAGGCACAACCTGCTACGATAGGAGTTATAAAATCCAAATCCAGAAGAAGCCTTAAAGGGTTTAGACTGTTCCAACAGGACAGCAAACATATTAAATCTGATGGTGGAATAAATTAATCCGGCTAACATTAAGCTTTTGTAATGGTCCCCCTATGTTCCAGGAAACCAACAAATTAGATTGAAATCTACCAGTTCTGCTCCCTGATGGCTCCCAAACGCATCCGAGAAAGAACTGATTCACTGTTAACAAGACGACGACTGGGTTTCTATCAAATTCAGATATATATTCATTTAACAGCGCGTTTATGTGTTTGTCTTCATTCCAGCACATGAACAGTCGCAGACATAAAGACAGATTGGCTGGAAAGCCACCCAAACCTAAATTCAGCCCTCACAGCAAGACTCAAGCAACCTCAGCAATGTCGGTAAGATACCTGCACTCTCCCACCCACACTTCAGGTGGCACGGACCGATGTGGCTCCCGGTTCTCACTCTGTCATGTCTTTTAGCAGAGTGTCAGGTGGAATGGTTACGCAGGAGGAGCCGTGTCAGCCATGAAAAAAGTATTTAACCAGTACAGTCTCACTTCTCTCTCTTCACAGGTGAGCAACACACCAGCACACCACATTTTCAACAAGCATTTAAACAAAGTCTTTTTTTTTTTTTTTTTTAACACCTGAGAGTTTTATATGTTTTTTGAGCTGCTTAGTCCATTCATTCATTCATTCATTCATTCTCTGAACCGCTGAATCCTAATTAGGGTCGCGAGGAGGCTGGCGCCCATCTCCGTCGACTCTGGGCGAGGGCGGGGTACAGCCTGGACAGCTTGCCAGGCCATCGCAGGGCTGCTTAGGCCATTCTTTTTTTATTCCTTGTTTCACCGATCCACCAATGTTGCTATTCGCGAATTCTAAAAAAAATTAAATTGGGGAAAAAGATCTTTTTTTATTCCCGTCGGTCTGAACTTGCCGAGTGCGCAATGAATTTTAAAAGCAGAACTTTTTTTGCACCAAGCAGGTCCTTTCATCGCCCTCTCACGGCAGCTATTGTAACTACATCATGTGCATCTGCACATGCGTACCCTGAAACCGTCGCCCGTACAAGTGATACTATCGGCATGTGTGACAGAACTGGTCAATGCAGGTTTTCGTTTTTTGTCGAGACTTCAGATTTGATTCTACATGCAGACATTCTCCATCCTGAGCTGATGGCAGCAGCATCAAAAGCTACCTGGGGGTCTAGTAACTTTTAATCCCACCCTTAGAGGCAAGGTGAAAGGGGAGGTCTATGAAAGTCTTCCTATGACTTCCTTTTTGAATAAATAGAAAACGGTGGGACAGAATGTCACTGGTCTGTTTAAAGCAGTAGTTTCAACAAGATATACAGAGTATGAAAACTTCTACATGTACGCCATCAGCTCAGGACAGACTACTGTATTCAAATGATTAAATGTTTAAATCAAAGCACTAGTTCGGGCTTCTTTAAGAATACAAGAAAGGGCAAAATAAAAATATTTCTTGTGCAGTGGAAACCCTGATCTCTAAATGTGCTAATTTTGGATATTTGTAATGAACTAAAGGATTAATTATTTCTTAATTTGCATTGTGTGCAAAAGAAACTTTTTTTTTTAAACCCCTCTTGGATAATTTGGAAAAATGTAACTCAGAAAATGTACCCAGAGCACATTTAAACAGTGTTTGATGAATTATAGTTTTCCAAAAATCTATTTCCATGTTTTTGATTTATATATAGTTTCCCAGTTGCAGTTTCCCAGCATCTGTTGTGGTATTTTAACTTTAAAAAAATGTTAACTCAAAATAAATGTCTGAAGTTCACAAGAATGCAGTCCAAGTTCTTTACAAGAAAATTTGCAATTTTAATACCATCAAAGAAAAATAAAAGAAATCACACCTGACCTTTGCACCTTCCTGGTCAGTAAGACGCTGTTACGCTTATTTCAGAGCCTGATAAATAAAGATGATAATATAATTGTTACGTTTCAGTTAAATTATAACACTTAAATACGTATGTCCAGAATATATGTATAAAAACCTTTAAACCTCAAATGACTCCTTGCTCCCCATACAAGTACACTCTGTACAGTATGAAGTATCAGCTGCTTTACATTATCTGGGGCACTGCTATATTACAAAGGTGGAAATTTATAATTTACATTAGCTGGGTAAAGGTAACTTTTATTTAGTTAGCTTTTTCATCAGGGCTGAAACACAAACAGTAGTTAACTGAAGTTACCTGACCCTGGAGTTGATATGTTGTGGTTGACATGCTTATCTCATTTTTTCCCGACTGCCTTTTACTTAACCAAATGAGACTCGCAGCATGCAAATGAATCAGCAGTATAATGACACGGCACATTAGCAGTGATCATGTGATCGAACTTGCAGCTTAATTGAATTTATTCAATTAATTATTCATACTTGAGCAAAAAGTAGAGCGGTGCTTGGAAATTGCCGTGCAGCAGAGCGCAATAGGCCCTATGGACTGGGGAGAACTCTGTATAGCAGGGATGTCCAATCTTATCCACAAAGGGGCGGTGTGGGTGCAGGTTTTCACTTCAAACATGCTGTAGCCACACCCTACACCTGTTTCAATCAGTGATCTTAAAAAAAAAAAAAATAAAAAAAAAAAAAAAATTACAAGATTGCACATTAGTGTTTCAATTTTGAATCCGGGAGACAGCCATCTTGGTGAGACCACCTTGCTTTATGATCTCAAAATGGAGCCGTTAAAAGCCAGTACAGCATGAAAACCCTGAATATTTTACTGATGACAGTCAGAATACCTTAAATTCATATAACTTTACCAAAAATTTTACTGATATTTGAAATTAATTGAATTTTTTTTTTTTTATAATAATAAAAAGCTCTGCATGGCTGAAATTTGGCACAAAAAAGGGTTAAAATGAAATGTACACCTTGGATGTAATTATTTCTTTTTTGTAAGCTATTTGAGTATAACTTTTCAACAATAAAGTGGTCTCACCAAGATGGCATTTAATCTGGCTTCAAGTTTTGCCACATGCAAACAATAGGATACACGATCCAATCATTTTCTGAGATCAGTGATTGAAGGTGTGGCTACTGCTTGGTTGAAGCGAAAACCCGCACCCACACCGGCCCTTTACGGATAAAGATTGGACATCCCTGCTGTTTAGTAATAAAAACATCATCATCATCATCGTCTTCCGCTTGATCTGGGGTTCGGGTCGCAAGGGCAGCAGCCTAAACAGTGAGGTCCAGACGTCCCTCTCCCCAGCGACTTCCTCCAGCTCTTCCGGGGGGACACCGAGGCATGGCTGAGCTTCTCACCCTATCTCTAAGGGAGAGCCCCGCCATCCTGCGAAGGAAGCTCATTTCAGCCACCTGTATCTGCGATCTTGTTCTTTCGGTCACTACCCAAAGCTCGTGACCATAGGTGAGGGTTGGAACGTGGATCGACTGGTAAATTGACAGCTTTGCCCTTCGGCTCAGCTTCCTCTTCACCACGACGGACCGGTACAAGCTCCGCTTTACAGCAGAGGCCGCACCGATCCGCCTGTCGATCTCCGGTTCCATCCTTCCCTCACTCGTTTTCAAGACCCAGAGATACTTAAACTCCTCCACTTGGGGCAGGACCTCATTCCAGACCCGGAGGGCGCATTACACCCTTTTCCGGCTGAGAACCATGGCCTCGGACTTGGAGGTGCTGATTGTCATCCCGGCCGCTTCGCACTCAGCTGCAAAACGCTCCAATGAGAGCTGAATGAAGGCAAAAGTACAACATCATCTGCAAAAAGCAGAGACGAGATCCTATGGCCACCAAACCAGAACCCCTCAACGCCTCGACTGCGCCTAGAAATTCTGTCCATAAAAATTATGAACAGAACCGGTGACAAAGGACAGCCTTGGCACACTCCAACCCACACCAGAAACGAATTCGACCTGTTGTTACCAAGCTCTGGCTCCGGTGGTACAGAGACCTAATGGCCCGTAGCAACAGGTCCAGTACCCCGTACTCCTGGAGCACACCCCACAAGATAGCCCGAGAGACACGGTCGAAAGCCTTCTCTAAATCCACAAAGCACATGTGGACAGATTGGCCAAACTCCCATGCCCCCTCCAGGATCCTGTAGAGTCAACCGGGGAGAACCCCAACATGGATGCTCACACCGGCTCACCGCGTTTCCCCATGAGCAACTATTCTGGAGTAATAAAAACGTTGTATATAATATTAAAACACTGACAGGGACCATTTTACTACATAATGTGTACTTTTACTTTTAATAGTTTAAGTATATTTTAATGATACATACATACTTAGGTAAGGTTTTAAATGGACTTTTACTTGGAGTGGAGGAGTTCCTTTGTGTGCTGTTAGTACCTTTACTTCTTTCGCCACTGGCTAAAATGTCCCATAAATCAGGCACACAAAAATGAAAAAGAAAATGGTCTGTTTAACTCACTGGAGAGTGTAGCAAAGTGAGTAAAGTAATATTGATTATTGCATTTGTGTGTGTGTGTGTGTGTGTGTGTGTGTGTGTGTGTTTCCTTCAGATACCTTTTAAAATGTTTTTTCCCAGGGCTAGACGATACGCACAGCAGACTGCTTTTTGTCATGTCCATGTTAGTGAACATTTGTTTTCTTTTAGGCATTCTGAACCTATATGGACAAAATTTTCTGGACACTGAACCATAACACGCTCGTGTTTCTTAATAGTTGGACTCCAGGTTTCATTCCTCTTTGCTGTTATAATAAACTTCTCTCTTCTGGGAAGGCTGTCCGCTAGATTTTGGAGTGTGGGCTTTGGGGATTTGTGATCATTCATCCACAGGAGCATTATTAAGGTCAGGCACTAAAGTCAGGTGGGGACAGCTGGGGCAGATGGCATTCTAGTTCATCTCAAACGTGCTCAGTGGGGCTGTGGTCAGTTCTCTGTACAAGCGAGCCACGTTTTCCCTCTCCAACCTTGGCAAGGCATGTCTTCATGGAGCTCACTGTGTGCGCAAGGGGGACGGTCTTGCTAGTGAAGGAAAATTGTAACCCAACAGTAAACAAAGACATTCCGCACAACTTTGTGGCACCAACTTTGGAAGGAAGCTACATATGGGTCTGATGGTCAAGTGTCCATAAACTTTTGTCAATATAGTGTATGTGTCATGTGCACATAATTACGCTTATGTCTGTTTCTCTCAACACTTAACACTGTCATTTTCTTCCTCTCCTTTTTTTTAGACCAAACTGGCTCTTCAGAAGCAGCTGACTAAAAATCTGACCACCAGTTTCTTGCCCACACCGATAACTCCACCCACTCTCTGCACAGTGGCAACCAATCCGCTCACTCTTCGGCACCCTGCCGGCGCCGCCTTCATTCCTGCTCCAATCCTAGGCCCCACCCTCTTCCGGCCTGCTCCAGGACCACTGCGGGCCACACACACCCCGATCCTATTCTCCCCATATTAAAGTATGCGTACACATACCGTACGTACATAGGCAAACACCCACGGTTATGGTACAGGTATGATTTCGTGTCACAGTTGACTTTCACACACAGTACACATGAACCCACAATACGGTCTTAAAAATCTTCAAACTGATACACACACTCCAATGTTCCTGCACTCTCCTCTAGGACTGTGGCCCTCATAAGAGGAGCACTCTTGAACTATGCAGCACAGAAAGGTAGAAAGCAAGGACAATGATAGATGATTTGAGAGAAAACACAGAAGCAAGAGGAGACGTACGCGCACACGCCCCCAGGCTGGGGGAGGGCCCTAGAGACCTCATTGACCCACCCACCTCTCTCTATTTCTTTCAAATAGAGTTTGACTGATAGGTCACGCCTCCAGGGAAATGCGTGAAGCCTCGTATAGTTGGCTGGGATCGTATATAGTTTTATAAGACATTAACCATAGGATTTTACTGTGTAATTTATTAGAAGTACAACATTAGAGAAATAGAGCACATTTCTTAGTGAGATAAATGCAAACATCCCTTTACTTAAGGTTTTTTTTTTTTTAATCCATGTTTATTCCTTTTAATTTGAAATTTTATTCTTTTTTTTTCTTCTTTCCCCCCAACACAAACAAACATGTTATTGCTCCCCTGGAAACCATAAGAGCTGTCGCTTTGCATTGTGGGTAATCACCATGCACTCATCAGTGACTACAAGTGCAGTGCATTGAGATGACAATTTGCAGGCAAATCAGCGCTCGATTGCTAAAACACATCAACGCACACACTCATGCACAATCAGTGTTCCAGTTTTTTTCTGCATTGATTAAGGGACTTTGAGTCCAAATGATACACATACACACACACACACACACACACATACACTGATGATTATGACAGTCTCATATTTCGGCCCTGCACATCAGTGTATTTTTTTCCCTCACTGTAATCTCATTAAGACCTCACAAAGGTCATCCTGCCAGTCGAAATCCATCTCACCTCACCTGATTACAATATCAGTTCTCGCCCTGTTATTTGAGTGTGTGTGAGTGTATGAGCGTGTGTGTATGAGTATGTGCGTGTGCGACACATATCAGCCTCATTCTCTCATATCCACTGCAACGTATCTTTATCACGCAGCAGCGCTCTCTGCTGTTCAACGAGGAGCACTGTATATCCACCTGCCGATCGTGAGCCTCGGAACGAATACTCACTCCAGCATTTTCTACTTTAATCTTTATATACTACATCTACACCTTATATGGCTTTTTATATATATATATATATATATATATATATGAGAAAAGAACAGAAAGCTTTTTTTTCTCTATTTAAGCCTACTTCATTATTAAAGGGAAGTCTTAGCCCAGTATCTCTGTAGAGGTATACAAGATACTTCTGTAGGACCACCTTTATCCTATAAAAAAAACACTTTTCCTTAAACTTAAACACTGTTCCTGCTGGGCGTGGTCACTTATGCCCATCAGGATGACTCCACCCACATCCACAACGCATGAGAACTCATTGAGTAGATTGGTGAGGATATAATCAAGTGTTATGGCTTTCACAGTCATCAGATCTTAGTTTAATTGGAAACCTTTGGGAGATTTTGGACTGAGATAATTGACTCTACTCTCCCTGTAATCTTTAACACAACAACTGTGGGAATATCATCACTCCAGTGCAATTGGCTAGGACATGGTTATGTGGATATAGACAGAGAGTGAGAGAGATGCTGTGCACAAAGTTTCCAGGGAAATTGGTGACCTTTTCTCCAGTTCTGTATATGAATTAATGTGCAACAGTTTTGTAGGGTTGGGTCCATCAGTCATTCTTTTTCTTCCTCTGTTTTCCTTCTCTTCTGCTGAAGGATGGCTGCCGCATCAGCCAGGCAAAGCACTTCTTCTTCAGGGGCAGGAGCAACGTTGGGCTTCTTCCTGACAGAAATATTCTCATCATTTTCTGAACCCCTTAATCTTAATTAGGGTCGCGGGGAGGCTGGCGCCCATCTCAGCCCACTCTGGGCGAGGGCAGAGTACACCCTGGACAGATCACCAGACCATCGCAGGGCCTGACAGAAATTAATTTCCATATTCTGGAAGTCCATTTTCTATATCTGTGAAGGGTTTGCTCGCCCTCTTTATAGGGTTGGGTCCATCAATACGGGTAAGGGTGGTGCAATTTACCAGGAGTTGGCAAAAGAAAGCCAAACGTTCCTAAACCGTGCTAATCGTCGCAAACACTGTTGCTAACATTAGGAACACAATGTTCCTAATTGCTGATAAACACCGCCAGATGGCAGGGTGATCCCTGATTTTTTAACCTTTCTCAGAAAAGTTGGCGAATCCCAAATTCACTGTTCATCAGCGTTCGTCAGGCCTTATTTACAAATACTTTTGCTGAATTGAGGAACATTTGTACAAAAACAAAGATGCAAATTATGGAGAAAAAGAGAACAACTTTAAGTAAAAACACCCCTTTAGACTCACATTGACATTATCTCAAAAAAAAAAACTTTTTAAATGACCTTGACCTATGACAAGTTTGGCAGTATTCCAATACGATAGCCCTTCTACTAAAACATAAGTATGGAAACTTAAACCAAACAAAAGCAATGCTATTTAGCATTGGTTGCCATGGTAATATGATTTCTGAATAATTTCGGTGATCTGATTTTATACAAAATTATTCTCTATGACAAATACTATGAAAAAACACCCAAAAACTTTTTGTTGCACTCTTTTTTTTTAAATTTTTTTAGGGTTTTTGGCCTATTTCAACTAGACTATTATTGGTAATTGGATTAAAAGGGATTTCTGTTCCTTTCTCAGTACACAAGAACTGGACATTCATATCAGTGGTTCTCAGATATATTTACATGAGCGGTATTAGATTAAAGTTGGAAATGCTGGAGTTCTAGCTCTTGATCTGCAGTGATGTGCTGCTCCTCGATGTGTTCCACTCAGTACGTTTGTTTATCTGTTCATTTTTTCCCTGTGTTATAAAATATTAAGACATTTTACAAAGCATTTAATAAGATTACTTAAAAAAAAAAAAAGAGTTGTCTATATTAGGTTGTATGTAGATTTATAAATATTTAGAGAGTATGTAGAAAATTTATCAGAGTCATTCTCGTCATATGATAAGAACAATTTCTATCTGAAGGCTCTTCTATTGTTTGCCAAGTCATGACAAAGATTACAAAATAAGAACATATGCCAAGAATGAGTTAGTACACAGTATTTACCTACTTTTTATGATTATAATATATTGAAAAAATATATATCCGTGTGGAAGGAAATCAAGGTGTGTGTGTGTGTGTGTGTGCGTGTGTGTGTGCGTGTGTGTGTGCGTGTGTGTGTGTGTGTGTGTGTGTGTGTGTGTGTGTGTGTGTGTGTG
>JBCNYH010000003.1:17633015-17646402 GCA_039654325.1 Tandanus tandanus
ATTTGAATCGATTCAGAATCCTAATAAATAAGAATCGCGATTCAGACGTGAATCGATTTTTTTCCGGCACCCCTAATGTTTATGATGCACCAACAATGAATCATGGTGCGGCGTTTCAACATATTAAAGAACCAAAACAATACATTCTTACAATACTTTGCAAAAGATAAGCATTTGCCCCGTCATCCAGAGATCACGGGTTCAAATCCCTGGTGACACCTGCACACAGCTATTCACACATGGGTGGAATCTGCAACAGCCAATTGGAATTGTGCATGTCTTTGGACTTGTCTGAGGAAACTGGAGTACCCAGAGGAAACCCATATAAGCACAGAGAGAACATGCAAACTCTGTCCTGAAATTTCCCTCCCGCCGAGCACAGGACTCGAACCCGGGACCTTCTTGCTGTGAGGCAGACGTGCTAACCACTGTGCTGCCCAGTGGCTAACCAGTTTCGAGTCCCACTGCTAACCCGGCCTGTGCCATTAGTTTTGCCAATGCAGTTGTTCTGTCAGGTTATTATTGCCAACATGTTAGCCTTCCTGCAGTGGTGTAGAGAATAAGGGCAAGGTCAAACAGCGAGCTGTAGTGACACAGGACTGTAGCATGGACGCTGCTGCTGTTTAAAAAAAAATAAATAAATAAAAACGTTCCAGAGATAACCTGTCCCAGGCTTGGTGTCGGTTTGATGAATAGCAGGCTCTTTAGGTGATGTCATTTAGAGCATTTAATGCAGTATGCAAATTCTGAAGCTGACAAGGAGACTTGTCATGAGACTTGGCTGTAGCATGAGGAAGCCCAAATGCATGGGTTCTTCAGTTACACCTGAAAAGCACAGAGTTTTAGTGAAATTATTACACTAAAAAAGTAATTTTCAATGTATGATAACCTTGTTTTAACAACACCTTTCAATGTATGATGTCTTAAAACATCAGCCATTCAACATGTAAGCCATTAAAATCAAATGTTATTAAAATAAAAAGAAAATGTTCATTACAGAATCTTTGCACCAAAGTCTGTGAGTCCTTGCGGTAATGTACAGCATGCTTGTTATTGGGAATTAAACCCAGACAGAGGGATAACAGGATGCGGAAGAGCTTTGAACATTTAGTGTGTACTACTAATTGGGAACGGCACAATCTGATTCGCTCACTAGAATAATTAAAATTATTCTCAGCGGATAATGCTTCAATCAAACACGCACTTCGTCACGGTCAATTGGAGCAAGCGGCATCGTTATTGTGCTTTAAATTGTAATTGTTTCAGTGTAGGGTACATTAAAACACCTTTACAGGGTGCAATTTGCTTTAGTTTGTGTGCAGTAAACTCTGAATGAGGAGGTTAAGCACGGCATTAGCTCGTTCAAAGTGCGGAACTGACCGCGTTTGCCTATGTAATGGTGAAGAAAAAGCTTTAAATCTTGTTTTAGTTTGCTTTTATTTGTTTCCATTTAGTATATACTTAAAAAGGCATCGTTATGCACCAACTTGTGCATGTGTATGGTACTCATGTGTAAGGATTTTAAAATTGTAAATAAAATAAAAAAAGAACCCTAAAAAGCTTGTTTTTGTGGGGGTTTTTCTGCTCATGTTCCCATGTAGTGTATATACAAAAACAACTTTTTGGCCTTTGGCTTGGTGGATACTGCTGAACTGAATAGTCCATTCAACTATTCATTGAGCTCCACCTTGCCTTTGGGCAAGTTTATTATTACACAGAGTAGTTGAATACCCAATTCCTATTGGCTGTATAATAGACGGTTGAGAACTAGCACTGACTTTTGCTATGGAGTGTGTTATTAGCAGAAACAAAAAAGTAATTTTTAAAGTAGTATGTTGTAAGTAGCCTGTAATAAGCAGAATGAGGTACAGCATCTTTATCTCATAATAAACTCCTTCAGGGTGATGCAGTTCCTGATCCCTCATCAGGGTTAATATCGCTATAACTGCCAACTCGCTGTACATGATCCCTGACGTAATGATTAGCCCATTGTACATTATTTTGCTTCTTACATTACTACTTACCAAAGAAATCAATCGTTTGAAACAAAACATTGATTAAAAATGAGTCTGTCAATATAATCCGTACAGTACTATAACTGACCAATCAGAATCGAGTGTTCAACTAAACGATGAACAGTGCAGCGAAAAAAAAATAAACAAACACTCAAAGATTGCATCTGTATACTGTTAGGGTTTTCATAGCTGGCACTTCAAGACAGAAAAGACTGCAATTTGTTTGAATTGAATATCATCGTGCCCTGCAAGAAGCTTCTGAACAATCGTGTCTTATAATCCCAGATCTAGTGTAGGAAGTATTTTCAGTTAAACGTCATGTCTTGTATTCACAGCATCAGTTCACTTTGGTGAGTGTGGTTCGTGCTTGTTGAAAGGATGTGGGCGTTCTGTGCCTCGTGGTGTTCTTTTCCTATCTTTATGGCGTCCTCTGAGCTATAAACACCAAGTCTGGCTGGCTTTATGCAAATTAAATTGCATTAATATTACCGAGATGTTCTCCAGAACTCTATAGGTTTGACTGTGTTGCCCTTTTCAGGGTTGGACTCTTTTAGAATACAGGAAGTTTATGATACAAATTTTAGCAGAGATTTTGTGCAAGAGTTTCCAACCAACTGCATACTGTTCCCAAAAAGAACAGTGGGTCAGGATACACAGTCAGGAGATCGTTGTTTTTTTTTAAAATGTGACTGTGTGATGTGGCTAAAATTTCTTATTCTAATAACAGTACACATTTTCTGTTCACTGGAAGAATAAAAAAGTTTTTATTATAAAAGCCGGAATTTAGCAGGCAAGTAGGTAATTTTGTTTTATGCTACATCAGTCTTAGACAGTTGAAATAGACAACATGTCTATTTCATGGCAAACATTTGTAAAATCTTTACAAGTAAAGAGTTAAATAAGTAAAATTACATTGATAAAAAAAACTGGGAAAAATTCCAAAAAAAAAATTGTAGTCAACAATGTAGCTGAGTCACATAGTTGTTGAGGTAGTGCCTGGAATGCAAATTCAAGATGGCAGCTGCGACGGCCGTATCATATATTAGACCGTGATGAAAATCGCAAGGCTTGTGTAGTTACGCAGTCCCAACATCCGAACTGAAAATGGTGATCGGTGATGGCGTTTTTGAGCAAGTGCGTGGAATGCAAATTCAAGATGGCAGCTACGACGGCCTTATTGGATATCAGACCACAATGAAAATCGATAGGTTTGTGTAGCAGTCTCAACGTTCAAACCATAAATGGTAATAATTGATGTTTTGTTTTTTGTTTTTTAGCTAATGTGCGAAATGAAACTGGATGAGCAGGCAGACAGGCAGGTAATACCCCTTACACCCATTGGGCTGAGGGGCAAAAATGGCTCAAATCACCATCTATTGGTTAGTGTCAGCTGCGTGGTTCTCTCCCTATCATTAAATATTTATTTGAAAAAAATTCCCGGTCTAAACAGATCTAATTGAGAACCATTGAGCAACTCCTAACTCGTATCTGCTCCCTCAGCCCCTAGCAGTGGTTGGACTTTAAATTAAACCACACCAATAACACTGTTCAGTAGGTGTGATTGTGTTCGTACAGATGAAGTCAGTTGACCTGAGCCGTCTGTCCTAGCAACATGTGCTGCGCTCAGCTGTTTCCCATAATTCGCTCCTGCACTGGTTGTCGTGTTCACCGACACTCCGTTCTGATTGGATGGGATTTTTATTCTGGCTTGTGCCTGCTGTAATGTGATCTCTAGTACTTGTATATCAGGGCATTCGCTTTCAGTAAGCAAATGCAAAGAGGGTTTGTGTTTTAGCTACAGTGCGCAACCGAATTCACCAGAAACCTGTTAATGTTTATAAGACTTGAGCCACTGAGGCTTCCGTAGCACATTCTGTGTTGCGACTCATTCAATCACAGTCATTCCTTTTGCAATATCTTGCATTTGAAGGGGCATTTTGTTAAACGGAAATCTCTATATAATTGATTTCACCTATCAGACAGTCAGAAGGACCCATCATTAAAATCTCCTACCCCTGTTATAGCGCCGCTTGCCGTCTTTTCAGTGCACATGCAGCAAAAGAATCCTGAATCCGTCACAACTTTTTCAAACTGTACCCTATTCCATTTTTACTGTCTGAGCAATCCCATAATTCCTTGTGTGTGTACACATGTGTCTCCAAACACGTGTGCAGAGCGGGCTTTGTCGACCACACTGCGTGAATAATTTGGAGCGATAAATCTGAACACGCTTGCAAAATTTTAGGCACGTACTCGCCATATAGGGGGCCGGCCTGAGGCTGAAGCCTCCGCCATGGTGACTCTAACACAAACCTTCTGCGCAGGGGGCAAACATGTGTGAGGACGTCACGACACGGAAAATGCTGGAAATTCCCCTTCTAAGTGTTGAGCCTTGCATCTGAAAAGTCACATGACTACTTACAGTCCGACTGTCTGATGTTAAACCAGTGGAAGCAGTCAGATATTTTGCCAGTCAAAATGGGATCACCTTTCACCTGAATAATGCTGTAATTACCTGATACTGCTATTAGACATTGAGACGCGTGTTGATGTAATTTTCGATGATGAATATTTACTGCGGTCTAGACAACTGTCATCGTAATGGTGCACCATTCAGAATTTATTATGATTATAGTGTATTCACTTTAGCCTGCTCTTCATCTTGTTTGTGTGTGTCTCTTGTCTCCCCAGGGAAGCCGAGGGTTACAAAGAGCAGGGAAATGCTTATTACGTTAAGAAGGACTACTCCGAAGCATTTAACTACTACACCAAGGCTATCGGTAACTAGCTGTGCATATTCCATTATGTACAATAGCCCTACTTTGTACAGCAGCACTGCCCAGAGGTCAGCAGCCAGTCTAGAGCCATGAAGCAGTGACTTATAAAACATGTTTAAACACAGACTGCAGTCTTGTTCTTTCATGTCGTCTTCTAAGGGCAAAATCAAAACAATACAGCTTTTCACCATAGTGACGGGGTGTTTTGGAGACTAAATGAAATACAGCCTACAACTTTGTTGTCATGATTCCTTCCTGCAAGGACTTCCTGTTGCTCGCAGCTGGATATTTACCGTCTGCTTTGATTTAACAGATGTATGCCCAAAGAATGCCAGTTACTACGGCAACCGTGCAGCTACGCTGATGATGCTGAGCCGCTACAGGGAGGCTCTGGAGGACTCCCAGCAAGCCGTGCGGCTAGACAGCACCTTCATGAAGGTAAGAGGTCACCAAGTGGACTTTCGTCTTGTGTAACCGTCCACAAATTAACAAAGGAAATGGCAAAAGTTGGTCTGTGATATAACACACCCACTCTAATCAGTCAGCCGCATGAACTTCACCAATTGTACATCTGCTTGGAGGTATTTTATAAAGGATCTGATTAAAGCTGCAGTTAGGAACAGAAAACTGGGTTAGTACACAGTGATCCGCACTAATATCGTCCGTTCTGAGGCTCTTCCAGGACTGAAGTGGAGGAAATGTTAACCTAGATTGAGTTTCCGCTCCTGCGGCTTTCTGCACTGAAGGATGTCTTAATGCTGGAACTTATGACCTTGATGTCTGTTTGCAGTTTGTACCCTTTACACAGTTTAAACACAAGCTCTAGGTTTTAACGACAGAGTGTGCTGGAACAAATTATCACTTAAAAAATATAGTGTTCTTTCTCTTAAAGGTCAGATATTCCACCCATTTTCAGACCTTTATCTTTAATTTCGGGCACCATTGGAGCACCAAAGTATGATTCCTAATCTTAAAACCTCCACAGGTCTTCAGGAAGCAGCTTCCCTACCTCGCCCTGAATCACCAATTTTGAGCCTGTTTGGCTTTCTCCGCCCATTTGTCTTTCCGCTCTCTGTACCTACTCTGCTCTGGTTGGTCACCCAAAAGCTACACGGTCAGCGTAGGTACCACGGTGCAATGGGGGGTGGCGGTGGTGGAACGTCAGCTAATCAGAAGACCCAGCACATTGTGACAGACTAGTGTGCAGCCAGCCCAGAGAGAAAGCTTCAACATGTGCTAACCTTGTTATTTGACACTCTATCATTGTCTAACAAGCATATTCAACACTGACAACATCTATGGGTCAAATACATGGAAAAAGCATATCGTCTTCCCTTTAAATAAAATCTCAGCCTGCCAACAGATCAGTCTGGGGTGATTGACAGTTGCACAGCTATTTTGAACTCTCTGATGTATGAACTGCCATTAAACTCTGCCTTAAAGGGACTGAAAGTTTCAGGACTATGTGGACATAAGTCTGATCATTTTACATCAGTCCGGCGTAGTGATGAAGGGCTCAAGTTTGGCCTGACTTTGCCTTGTTTTTGAAATTGAACTTCGAAATATGCTCCTGGTCTTACCTGTGACTTAAAATAATATTTGCGTTTGACAGGAAGTCATTTGTTCTTCATAGCCTGATCACGGTTGGCTTTCATTTGGACTAGATATTGACTTGACCTCATTCCCCTGAGGACTTGGTCTTATTACAGCCACTGCTAGCTCTGATTTTAGACTTGATATTTACTGTCTAGACCTGAGCCACATTCATGTGTGAGAATATGACATCAATAAGAGGGGTAGGTCAGAAGTCATGTAATGCCGCTATCTTGTCTTGTATGAACTGATGTTTCCATGTCCTATTCTCGCGATTTCGCACTCACGAGAGTGAAACTACAAATGGCGTCGTTTTTAAACAGGCCACTGCAAACCACCGACTGGATTTTACCATATTGCAACTTCGAAATAAACTTGTAAGTAAAAACAATCTGATAATGTAAATATCCATGTTTTCAGTGTAGCAGGAGAGTTGGGAAGGCTTTCCTTTCATTTTCTTTTAAAGGAGCTGTGTCATGATTTTAATCTAAATTCATTTCCCCAAAAGTCGTGTAAATAAGCAATGAATTTCCTAAATACTAGTCTATGATTTGTTATCAAAGATTGAAACTCTGTTACAAACTCTTTGCAGGTTTGTTAAGCAAACCTTCATGTGTACTATCCTTTGCACACCAAATTTCCATCTATAGAAATGATTGTCTTGTTTGATAACCCCATTGTTTTTTTTTATTAGGGTTGTTTCCTTCAAACAACTATGACGCTGCCCCTTTAACACTGCGAAGTAATGAGAGAGAATGCATTCCTTATCGTTGGTGTCCTGCTTTAACAGCTGCATTTGTACAGTGGTTTAAATGCCAGGACTAAACTCGAGCAAGCTGTCTTCACTTCGCCGTAGTCGACTGGAATTGTTTATTCACTTTATTGTAACGTAGAGATCATGATGCAGAAGTAAGCAGTTTGTTTATATACTCCAAAACTAACCCCATGTGTATCTTAATTACACTAGTTCTACTTTGGGAAGCGGAGTAAAAATAATTAAGGTTTTAGAGCATACCTTCACTAGTTCTGGCCTGCCTCCTAAATAACTGAAGGAGTGATTGAAAGTGATAAACTTACTCAGAGTTTTTTAACAGCGATAAATGGCTGACTAGTAGTTTTAACCCAGGGTGCATGTGGGTGTGTGCGGGCTAAACACCCTGTCTGACTGTCCTTGCCGGACCTCGCCTTTGTATGGTGCCCACCAAGATCTGAAATAATTCCCTGATCATTCCATGGCTGATGTCATGGAAAGATTTTTGTTAATACCCATTTGTGTGTTCGCTCGCTCACTCATTCATCCTCTTCCCCCAGGGTCACTTACGGGAGGGTAAGTGCCACCTGTTGCTCGGCAATGCCATGGCTGCCAGCCGCTGCTTCCAGAAGGTTCTGGAGCTGGAGTCCGACAACAGCCAGGCTCAGCAAGAAGTAAGAGACACAGTTGCGTCCATCAGGCTGGGTGCCTTTTGCAATTGGGCAAAATTTACCTCTGTTGGAAAAACTTTCCTTTTTGGCATCGTCTGGCTCTTTCCATTGCATTTTACCAGAGTTCATCTCACCACTCGGCAGCCATCTTGGTAACGTGCCCAGGCAGTTATTTCCAGTTAAGGGGATCAGGCCCCTGACTAAGTGAATGGGACGAGAGCCAGGAACATTGTCTGCACGGGTAGAAGCACCAGATAGATCTATTTAAAAAAATAAATAAACAAAAACCCTAAATGTTTGGTGCCTTTTCCCCAAAATAAAGTTTGAATAGCTTTTTCCACCATACATTTGTTCAGGATAATTTAAGCAGAGCGACACGGTGGTGTAGTGGTTAGCACATCTGCCTCACAGCAAGAAGTTTCTGGGTTCCCAGAGCTCAGCGAGGGCATTTTTGTGTGGAGCTTTGTATGTTCTTCCTGTGTTAGTGTGGGTTTCCTCCAGGTACTCTGGTTTCCTTCCACAGACAAAAGCTATGCACATTAGGCTAATTGGCTGTTTTTAATTGACCCGAGATGTGAGTGTGTGTATGAATGGTGGTTTTGTGTGTGTGTTGGCCCTGCCATGGTCTGGTGGGGTGTTCAGGGTGTACCCATATACAGCTCATGTTGAATGTTTTTTTGTTGTTGTTGTTGTTTGTTACAGTTAAAAAACGCACAGTCCATTTTGGAGTACGAGCGCATGGCTGAGATCGGCTTCGACAAGCGCGACTTCAGAATGGTCAGTGAGATTGATGTTGAAGAATAAAATCATCTGTGTGATGTAAAGAAGCTTTTTTTCCCCAGCCATGCACTTACTGCAGATGGACTCAAACTGTTGTGTTATGCGTGTCTGTGTGTAGGTGGTGTTCTGTATGGATCGAGCGCTGGAGTCGGCCTCTGCGTGTCACAGATTTAAGGTGTTGAAGGCGGAATGCCTGGCACTGCTCGGCCGCTACCCAGAAGCTCAGTCTGTTGCCAGGTAACCATATGACAGAATAAAAACTAAAGACAGTAAAGACTCTATAGGAGTTGCTGCTATGAAGCGTTTTATTATATTCATTACATTATATAGTCGACCTCTGTGTCTTACAGTGATATCTTACGGATGGACTCCACTAACGGCGATGCCCTCTATGTGAGAGGTTTGTGTTTGTATTATGAAGACTGTATCGATAAGGCTGTACAGTTCTTCGTTCAGGCACTGCGCATGGCACCGGACCATGAGAAAGCCCGTCTGGCCTGCAGAGTGAGTCTGAGTCACTGATACTCATCTACCATGGATATTGTGTTCTCCGTTACTAATGTCATTCGCAGTTGTGTCACATGAGAGACCAAGAGTTCTTAATATAATAAGAATAAGAACTATTGGTTCTAATATTTTTCCATTTCTTACCCCTTCACAGCTCACTACACTTGAATTTTTGTGTGAAGTTTGATGCTCCCTCACTGTTGAATGTTTCTGGTGCGAGAGGCTTTTTTCCATATAAAAGCGGAGGGTTGTTTTGTTTGTTTTTTCGCCACTGCAGAACGCCAAGGCTCTGAAAGCTAAGAAAGAAGAAGGGAACCAGGCGTTTAAAGAGGGCAATTTTGAAGAGGCTTATGAGCTCTACTCGGAGGCTTTGACCATCGATCCCAACAACATCAAAACCAACGCCAAACTTTACTGCAACCGAGCCACTGTCGGCTCCAAGGTGAGCCTTTAAAGCTTTAGCCGTATTTACTCAATGGAAATTTTGCAGGTTTAGAAAATGTAAACGTTGAGGTTTTATGTTAAATGTAAAGCTGAGTACATACACTGTCTACCTGTCATGACAGAATAATTTCTAGTCGAAAGCATTATATTGACTCGACACTCGCCCGGGCCGGACACGAAAAGGATTGACCGATTGATAGCTTTTTCTCAATTCTGTGGGTGGTGGTGCGATTTGTCTGGTTAATTTCGATAACGAACCAGACTCCGGCATGTTAAATAGTTACATGGCCCCATGCGGTCGGCATCCAACTTCTTAGAGGGACAAGTGGCGTTCAGCCCCACCAAGATGGAGCAATAGCAGGTCCGTGGTCCCCTTAGATATCCAGGGCTGCACGCGCGCCACAATGGTCGGATCAGCATGTGCCTACCCTACGCCGAGAGGCACGGGTAATCCGCTGAACCCCATTCATGATTGGGACTGGGGATTGCAATTATTCCCCATGAACAAGGAATTCCTAGTAAGCGCGGGTCATAAGTCCCTGCCCTTTGTACACACCGCCCGTCGCTACTACCGATCGGATGGTTTAGTGAGGTCCTGATGTACGAGACCCAAAGCTCTGTGATGTAGTCGGGGCTAATTAAAGCTGCGTCCTTAGTTTAAATTTAGTTGGTTTTATTTATGTTGAGCAGTAGAATAGTTTTAGTTTTTATTTAGTTTTATTTCTTGTCTAAACATAAACGTATATATTTTTTGCAAAAGGTGTGTTTTTGTGACTTGAAGCATAGTGTGCATGTGGACAAAATGTTGGATTCAGTGGGGGTTTTTAGTGCACACTACTGCCATCTTCTGGAACTAGCCTGTTACTTCACTTCCCAAAGTGTAATGGCAACCGCAATGCAGTTTTAATGCTGATTTTACCTTAAGTGTTTGTTTTAGATAATGTCTCCCGCCCCCGTTCATATCCTCCAGTATTATTGTCCCTTTGCCTGTTTTGCGTGTGCCTTTAAGTTTTTAGCCAGGCACTAACCCTATGGTTCTTCTAGCTCTACATTGACGCATAGCTAGATTATTAGTTTGATCACGACGTGAATCTTTAAATCTTCTAATTGCAGTATTCCAACCTATATACATTAAACTGAAGCTGTCTGTAAATATCTGTGCGGTGCATGAATTTGATATGGGTATTTCTCAATCTGCTTTGTTTTAGTTAAAGAAACTGGAGCAGGCCATAGAAGACTGCACAAAAGCCATTAAACTGGATGAATCCTATATTAAAGCGTACTTACGAAGAGCCCAATGGTAAGCTTGCTCACCTCTGTGAAAGTGTGTGTACGTATATATGCTTGTAATTGCTACATATTGAGGACCGGAATATGTTTTTAACCAAAAAAGCTGTTTGAGGGTTACAACTTGGTTATCAGGTTCGAATAGACTTAAGTTTAAGTTGGAGTTAGGCATTTGGTTGTCATGGTTAAGGTTAGTGTAAGAGGCTAGGAAATGCATTATGTCCCCTCAAAGATAGAAGTACCAGAGGTGTCTGTGTGCATGTTGGTATTTTTCTGCAATTGTGCACAAACTTATTTCTGCCTTGGACTCCTGCAGTTATATGGACACAGAACAGTATGAAGAAGCTGTAAGGGACTACGAGAAAGTCTATCAGACAGAGAAAACTAAAGGTAGGTGGGCTGGTCACCTTTTTCAGTGAAAAGAATAAAGGTGGGGTCAACCAAAATCACTTCTTATACCTTTAAGGCCTGCAGCTAAAATGCTATTTCTTGCTGCTTTACAACAGTGTGTCCTGTCCTTTAGAACATAAGACATTATTGAAGAATGCTCAGCTGGAGCTGAAGAAGAGTAAACGGAAAGATTACTATAAAGTTTTAGGAGTGGACAAAAATGCCACTGAAGATGAGATCAAGAAGGCGTACCGCAAACGAGCCCTGATGCACCATCCAGGTAGAGGATTTACACGTTCCTACATCTGTTGTTCATGTACTAGTCAATGGGATGATTATTATTATTATTATTATTGTGATGATGATTATTATTTTACATGATAAATCCCTCTCTGTCTCAGATCGGCACAGTGGTGCGAGTGCCGAGATACAGAAAGAGGAGGAAAAGAAGTTTAAAGAAGTGGGCGAGGCCTTCACTGTGCTCTCCGACCCCAAAAAGAAATCTCGTTATGACAGTGGCCATGATCTGGAGGACGACGACATGAACATGGGTCTGTCTCTTTTACAACAAGTACTGTTCACGAGTTGCTTTGAATTAGTGGGAACACTTTTTTTTGGTGTGAGGGGTACGTTTGGCACTCTAACTCAAAATCACCATCACTGATCTTCAACGTTTTTGGCATGGATGCTGGGACTGCACAAGCCTATCGAGTTTCATTGTGGTCTGATATCCAGTATGGCCACCACAAGCCAAGGGGTTTTGCCTGCTTTGCGGGGCTGTTTTTTTTTTTTTTTTTTTTAAACAGCATTGTTGAAGATCAACTTTCCAGTACAAACATTAAATTATTTTAGCAGACCAAAGCAGAGCGTTCAGTGTAAAACAAGCTCAGTTGAGTCACACACCAGAGTTATATCTGTGACGCGTTCAGATCTGGCCCCGCTGAATTGTTGGCACCCATATTGCGTTCGATTCTGTCCACGCATCATGGAGTAATTGGACTTGTCATAATCCGGTTTCCGGTTCGAAAATCCAAAATCGGGCTCCATGGAATTCTAGCTATTGTTCACAAAGCAAGTCTGCCAAGATTTTGGCTGCTAATAATGGAAGTGGAGGATTTTAGGCATGATGTAGTCGCTAATAAATTAACAGAAACTGTTGTCACTGTTCCATCATGTTAGTTGATTGTCTTGATTGCAAGTAAAGAATTGTTTTAAACCTTTCTGACAGTTTTTAGGAGAATATATTTGCTTATAAATTCCTTTTAAGTAAAACATTTTTTTTTCTCTCCAGATTTCGATGCCAACAACATTTTCAAAGCGTTCTTCGGTGGTCCTGGTGGTTTCAGTTTCGAAGGTGAGACATGTGGTACAATATGTAGTGTTATATATATATATATATATATGTGTGTGTGTATATGTGTGTGTATATATGTGTGTGTATATATATGTATGTATGTGTATATATACACGCGTGTGTGTGTGAGATAGAGATATATATATATACACCTTTGTATGTATACATCTGTATTACATTTATATGTATTATAGATTTATATGACATATAATGATGACATTAAATATTGTGTATAGAATAGTCTCTATAGATTATATCTATATAGACTCTATATAGATAGATTGTGACTTGTCCTTTTTTTTGTTCTTTGTCCCATAGCATCTGGACCTGGAAATTTCTTTTTCCAGTTTGGCTAACTGTTCATCCTATCGCATGTATGCAGTAGACCCACACGGCCTCCAGAACCAACCCCAACACAGACTCTCACCTGTCTCTCTCTCATACACACACACACACACACACATACCTATACAACTGCATGTTGTCCTGCAGTGTGAACGGTCTAGGACCAGCATACAGTAATTCTATATACAGAAATTTTAAAAAGAACATGTCGGGTTCTGCAGTTCGCTCTCAGTTACAGGTTTGGGGGGTTTTTTGTTGTTTTTTTTCCCTCTCACGGAGGCACCCTGAACAACTGCACATGTTTCGGTCTTGTTTTTCTTTAAATTAAAAAAAGGTCCTAGTTAATTAACCACTCTAGCAAAATGGCTTCTCCCAGTTTGTTTGTTTGTGGAACCAAGATTGGGTTCTCAGGATGTAGAAGGTGCTACATATTGACTGAAGACATCATTCGCAGCATTGGTTACATCAGTGCA
>JBCNYH010000003.1:17647310-17667098 GCA_039654325.1 Tandanus tandanus
GGTGATCCGTGCGTGAGGCACAAGCTGGAGTCATGCACTCTGGTTTTGCTGAGCCTGATTAGAGATTACAGCTCCTTAACTATATGTAGAGGAGATGCTGGAGGACCCGAGTGTAAATCCCTACAGTGCTCCTAAAGGATGTTCTAGGATGGGGTTCTTTTGTCTTGGAGAACCAGCTTCCTGCACAGTTTCCTTCTCAATACACAATTCGTTGTGTTCCCAGTTTTGTGTAAAAACAGGGTAGGAAATCACCGTACTGTGCTAAGGCTTGGATTTGAAGAACCCGATTCTAAAACTTAAGTTCAAAATCTCATACTGTGTTATCAGTGTTTTGGATGTAGTCTGGATCCTTTCTGGAAACTGGAATTCTGGATGTTTAAGTGTCTCCCCTGCATGCATACTTGAATTTTATTGGCCGTTTACTTTAAACTAAAGGAAATTCCCTGATTTAACCTTCATATACTTATCTGAATTTGAGTATAGGTCTTGAAAAATGGCTTTTGTTTGCCTTCAACTTAAGTTTACACTTATTCAAATGACTTCTAAGATCCTCCTGATGCATTCAGAAGAGAAACATTCACATTACTCTGGCTCTCGTTAAAGGAACAGTCTTGACTATGGACCGTTTTTGAACAAGTAGCCATGTAAATAAATTTAGCTTGTTTTTCTGTTTCTCCCCATTTATCTGACTCATGGAAATTTTTTTTAAATCCATTTTTATATTCAGGGTTTAATATGTTTTCCTTTGTTCTAGTCAAAAACTATTTTGCATATTTTATTAAACCAGTTATGTATTTTTCCCCATTAATAGTTGAACTGAAGTGTATAGGGATGTCAGCTGAGGGTTTTTTTTCTTTCTTTCTTTCATGTAATATAACCTGCATTACTGTTGCTATGGAGACCAACAGCGGTGGCCACCTGTTGTCATTGCAGTAGCAACACATGCTAGTTACTAGCATAAGATTGCAATAATGGCATTTCTTGCTATAGTTTTTAGGAAGCTTATTTTTCTAAAGTGTCTTGGTACATTCTGCACAGGAATGGTGCAGTCTGATTGTTGGGACAATTTAGAAATAATCGCCAAAAGCGAGGTGGATGTCACTCAACCGTTTCTCAGAAAGAATGTCAAACTAATTAATACAGTGTCATCCACCAAGCCTTGAGTATTAGTATGTACTAGACAGAAACAAGATTTATTTTATTTATTATTTTTTAAATACAGTTTTAAAAACATAACAGATTATGGTGAACTCTAATCTTTAAACCCCTTTCTGAGTTTTAGTGTTAACTATACAGAAACATTCATTCATTCATTTTCTGAACCGCTTAATCCTAATTAGGGTCACGGGGAGGCTGGGCGAGGACAGAATACACCCTGGACAGCTCGCCAGGCCATCGCAGAGCAGAAACGCTGACGGCAACTCGGTGGCCTTCTCTTTACGAAAGTCAGCGATGGTTCTTTTACATGCCTCTCACCACAGACAGTGAGAGACATGGCTGGCATTTGATAACCCAGTTAGCTGCACTGGGGGTGTACAGAAACATGAAAAGAAAATTTAAATTAGATTAAGATTTATTTATTTCACATTTTAACTATGACAGAAGTGTGTCTTTACACTGATTTAAAGTTTTAGTATATATGACTGCAGAAAAACAAGTTTTTTGGTCACTGTTGATTCAAGTATTATCCACCTGGGATAATTTTTCAAGTCGAGGACCTGTTAACTTAAATATATTATTTTCAAAAAAATTATTTTTGACATTATCAAAGTTTAATACATCACATCAAAGTGGGTATTAAGTCGGAAATGATTAATTTTGAGTTATTGGTACCATTTTGTAGCTGATATCCTAAGCTTTAAAACCAAATTTTCAAACATATTTGTCTAGTTTTGGAGTAACTAAACAAAACCTGCCAGGAATTTATATCCTTTTAAGCATGTGAGCTAAAAGAGAAAATCATGTTTAAGGTTCAACAAGGTATTCAGTATTTTCTGATTTAATAGCCACGATGGGTCACAAAAGGTAAAAGTACATTTATGATGTTTGGCAGATGAGTGACTTTTATTTATTTAATTTATCCAACTAAGCAGTTAAGGGTCTTTGCTCAGGGGCATCATCTCCGAGACCCTAGTAGTGTTAAGCAGTTTGGCAACCCAGCCAGCAAACACAACTGGGACCCAGATGGGACCTGTATAAGCTGATATCTGGGTCCCACTCCGGCATACCATGTGGAGCAAGCCCAAGTGGGCTGAAATCATGGATTCTTAATGGTCCTATTCGGTCAAGCCTAAGCGGGCTTTGGGTTTCAAAAGGGTCCCACTTACATGACCCCAAATGGGGGGAATCCACAGTTTGAAGATGGGACCCTCAAAGATCCAAGAAAGGCAAGCTTAACCATACACAGGTTATTAATGGGCAAATAATTTATAATAGTAGAATTTTTTTTTTAGCACCTTTACAAAGCAAAAGCTTAAAATGGAAGTTTATATCCAAGCAAGTGATGCTTATTAGCTGTCATTAAAAAACATGGATGAGTGACAGTAAGATAGATTTTTAAATATATATGAATGACTTATACGCAAAATAATTTCAGCTATTAAAAAAACTAGTTATGCTAAATAAATTAAGATAAATTAATAAAATATATTTTAACTGTTCTTGTCTAATTATTTGTAGTTAATAAAATAAAATTGACCATCCTATAAGCATTATTATTTGATGTACATAATTATGAGTATTTGTATAATGTATAATCATCCTCCATACAGATTTTTACCTTTGCAGCTCAAACATATTTGACCAACAGGAGCATCAACTGGATTCTGAGATCATCCATCATATTGAATCTAAAGCATGACTGACATACATGCATATATCCAAGGATCCAATAGGACACGCCACTTCCTGTGTTGATCCGGTTGCTAGGATACGGGGACGCGACAGTGAGTCCTGTGACGCGCTCCTTGTACAAAAGAAGCCTTTATAAATAAGAACACTAACAAAAAAAGAAGTTGGGAAACAAAATAATTGGGCTTTTAGGATCTGCGAATTTTAAATTCATCATTTTAAAATGAGTTCCGATAGAGAAGATGAAGAACCCAAGAAAACTTTTGTCACCTACATGGCTGAAGGCAACATGTTTTATAACAAACGTGTTTACAGCAAGGCTCTGGAAAACTATTCCACGGTAAGATCTGAGTCCAAACTAATGATGTCATCAAAAACCCAACACGTGGTCTGTGGACAGGTTCATGATCAAAGCAATCTCTGCACTTAAAGCTTCTCTTTAGAGTGGAAATGGCATTTTTAAGCCTTTTTACACCACGATGGTGGTGTGTGTATGTGTGTGTGTGTGGGGTGCAGGCTCTTCAGTTACAGCCGGATGACAGGAACTGTCTGCTTGCCAGATCGAAGTGTTACCTGAAAATGGGCCAAGCCGAAAATGCCCTGAAGGACGCAGAAGCTTCTCTCAAACATAAAAAAAAATTCGCCAAGGTGGGTTTTTTTCTTCATCAGATTTTCTACGTCACAGGAGCACTCAGGCATCCATCCATCCTCCCTAATTTCCGACTTTTACTGTCTGGAAAAGTCTTTTATAATTCATGAAGACTGACTTCAGCAAATTAGAGTTCATTTTATACTTCACCATAAGGGGGCGGTATAATCATTCATTTATTTATCCATTGTAGCCTATCTCAGCCGACTCTACACCCTGAACAGCTCGCCAGTCCATCGCAGGGCTAACACATACACACCACCATTCACTCTCACACCGACACCCAGGGGCGAGTTGGAACAGCCAGTTAGTCTAATATGCGCATGCCTTTGGACTGTGGGAGGAAACTAGAGAGCCCGGAACAACGGGAGACCCTTGCAAAGGCAGGGAGAATATTCACACAGCCTGAGCCCGGGACTCGAACCCGGGACTCAAACCCTGGCAGACGTGGTAACCACTACGCCACCGCGCCGCCCCGTAAATTGTTTTATTATACAATCAAAATCTTTTCACATTAGACCGTCACGTTACTACAATATGATGCAATACCAAGCAAGAAAATAAACAAGAAAATCTCTTGAAAGATAATAATGGATGTTATGATTCGTTCAAGAGGTTTTCTCATTTCTGACAGGTGGAAAGTCATCAAATAATTCTTGATATTCCATTGTTGCCATCAGTTATCTGGCACAATCACTGCACGACTGCAACGTGCTAAAGTTCCTTCTCATACAGTTCCGATACACTGGTTATACCCCAGAGAGCTGTTCAGGTTGTACCCTTGCCTTCGCCCTGTGTTGGCTGAGATAAGTTCCAGCCTCGCAGCGACCATAGTGAGATTAAGCGGTTTAGTGAGTGAGTGAGAACAAAACAATTATTAGAATTCGGCTTTTGCATGATATGGAGAATTATTCCGCCTTGAATATTGAATATTTCTCGATATCATGCTTTGCGTCATTCAGTGATTACTGTTTATCATAAAATAGCGAGCCAATCAGATCGTGGCATTCCTGTTTCAATATATTAAAATCGTTTATCCAAAGTAACAGGTCTTTCATAAATACCAGATTTTTGTGTGTGTGTGTGTGCCCGTGCGTGTGATTTAAAAGTCATGGAAAATTTTGCATGGGATTTTTTATTATTTTTTTAAACAACAAATGTCTCTTTATGCATTTAGTGTTTTTAAAGCATTTTAGTCTAGTTCAGTATGAGTTCTTCTCGTCTTACCCAGGGTATTTATCAGAAGGCTGAGGCTTTGTACACCATGGGAGATTTCGAGTTTGCACTAGTCTTCTATTACCGAGGACACAAACTGCGGCCAGAGCTGCAGGAGTTCAGACTGGGGATACAGAAAGCTGTGGAAGCCATCGTCGCTGAGACGGGCGAGAACAACCAAGCAGATGAGGTAAGTTTGTACTTCCCTGCTTTCTCTTTAACAGGCACTGACAAATGTAGGTTCGTGAAAATTAACACTGGACAAAAAGGCTCTACCAAAATCTCGCATCCTTCCTCTGAAACACAGCAAAGCCAAGAGACACCCACGAGAGAGAGAACAGCTAAAGAGCTGCTGGGCGAGCTGTACACCGACAAGGAGTACCTGGAAAAGCTGCTCAGAGATAAAGGTGTGTTTGTGTATATGCAGAAAAACCCTGTATCAAATTCTCTTTCTGATTTCACCATCAACGTGTGTTTGGGTGCATGTCATCTCTGGATTACTTGGTTTTAATCGCTTCTGTTTTGTGCGAAGCTGGAATGCAGACCTGCCTAATGTCTGCTAAACTGGACAGTACTGAAATACAGATAAACCTGAATAATGTTGTAATGTTTTTATTTTTTTGGTTCTGTGTTTGTGTAATTTAAACCTTCTTGAAAACGTGTAGTCTAGATTAAAGATAGCACCCACAGTCACAAACCCATGAATATAAATGTGGCTCGGTGTTGTTACGCTTAGGGTGTGATCACTCTAGGGGCGTGCTAGAAAAGTGACCGACATGAATGGCTCAAAATCTTCTCAAATTTGCGGCATCGCATTTTGGTCGCCTGGTTTGTGAACTCGTCGCAAAAAAAATTCCATCAATCGCAAAATGAGGCTCTGACGCGGAGTAATCTTAAACTCTTCTCAAATAGTCCTCACATGTCGAGCTAAGGTTGCAAAGTTATCTTTATTCGTTTTTCGTCTGCAAGGAAAATTGACAAGTTGGAGACTTCCACACGGAAAGTTTGAGACTTGCTGGCATCCGGCGTATTCCGTGTATTTTGTCATCATTTGTATTTTATTTGCAATTTATTCACGCTAATTATGCACAAAGGCGAATGGTTTGAGAACAAAAAGCGAACAAAACATGACAGGAGAGTCACTTCTTTTCACCAAACATCCACAAATTAGTTGCAAATCAGTCGCAAATTGTCCCGTGACTTTGTCGCAACTTTTGTGCGATATGCATATTTAATCCGCAAAATATTCGCTTGCATATGGAGTCGCAAAGCATCTTGACACGAATTTAAAAATTTGCTAAATAAAAAAAAACGCAAAAAAAAATCAGTTCGCGCCAATCGCTTTTCTATCACACTGTAACACCCCCAACCCTAACCCCCAAAATTTTGAAAAATAAAATTTTTGTTATATTTACTCCTTTGTCTCATTTCAGATCTAATAAAAGGCAAGACGTCTACAGGTGAGAGCGTGCAGGACATTATCGCGAGCTGCATCTCGTATCTGGACACACGCACTGAATTTTGGCGGCAACATAAAATTATCTATGCCCCCGTGTGCGATCAAAAGCTTCAACAGAAGAGCCGCGCCAAGGCCCCATCTCCCTCTGACCCCACCTGCTACGTCCTCAAAAGCATGGAGGAAATAGAAGCAGGTGAGATGTTCAGCCAGGATTCACTGGTGGAAGTAAAGTACATAATGGGTCCATAAAGCGTGGTAAGGATCTCATAGTCGTGAGTCAAGGCAGGCTGAGTTGTGGCATAATCGTGATATTTCACAAATCATTTCAGGGCATTCATCATTTTACATCAGCACTATCAGACAAGTCAGTAATAATTGGTAACTGCAAAATTTACTGTTCTTGGCAAAGATGTTTTTACTGTATTATTCATGTGTCTGAAAGTTATTTGATAAGATTTCTCTCATGTTGGTTTATCATAAGTCTGGGATTGTTGTAGTTTAATTTGCACCATGTGGTTGGATATTTTTAAAGGTCAGATATTATACTCATTTTCAGATCTTTATCTTTTATTTTGGACACCAGTGGAGAACCAAAGTATGTTTCCTACATCCTACATTCCTATGTACAAAAAAAACTCACGCTGGACAGTGCTCACGCTGGACAGCCTGTTTGGCTTCCTCCTCCCGTTTATGGTCTTTCCATTCTGTGCCTACTCTGCCCTGTTTGGTCACGTGATAGCTCCATGCTCAGTGTGCTGGGGGCAGACCGGGATGCGCAGAGACACCACTGTGCAGTGGGGGAAGGCCAGCTAATCAGAAGGTCGAGGATGATGTGAAGCACTAGTGCATCCAAAAGAGAAAAACCAACCAAAACCTTGTGTTTACAGCCAGCTTAAACTTAAACATATGCTATCCTTGCTATGACACTCCGATGTCGTCGAACATGGCTATTCAACACTGTTACAACATTTATTGATCAAAAAAGTTTTATGTTTATTGACAGCCTTTATTTAGTGTCCTTACATTTTTCCAATATGTGAAAGGAATCAGCTGCCATGGTGCATGTGTACACAGCTTCATGTTCTTTACGTTTTCTGCTTTGTAGAACGGACTAAAGGTAACACAGGGAACAGCCTAAACAAAGCCAAGAAGTTACTGAAGCAGGTGGAAGCCTGGCCTGACCAAACACTGCCCAATAAAATAGAAGTGCTGGGAAACCTATACAGCTGCATCGGTACCATTTAACCTGGTTTCAGATCTTTTATTTATATTTTTATAAGGATCTGGTGGAAACTAGAGGACTGCGTCTCTGCTCTGTCATTAGGTAATGCCCAGATGGAACTGGGAATCATGGACACGGCCCTGGAGAACCACCTGAAAGATCTGGAGCTGGCCCAGCAAGGGTGAGTCTTCAAGTTGTTTCAGAAAATTAAAGGTCAGATATTATACCCATATTCAGACCTTTATTTTTCAATTCAGACCCCAGAGGAGCACCAAAGTACAATTCCAAATCCGAAAATACTCCACAGTTCTTCAGGAAGTTGCTTCCCCCACCTCCCTCTGAAATGCTGACTTTGATCGACAGATTCTACAGGCGATTCGATTTATTCCAGCCGCAAATGATTCGCTTGCATGTGGAGTCGCAAGATATCTTGACGCGCATTTCCACAAAAAAACGCTTTTTATCGGTCCTCTAGTGTGATCACCCCCTAACAACATCTACGCGTTAAATAAGTGGAAAAAACACAATATTTTGCCTTTAAGAATAATGTTAGGCATGTAGGCAATTTTTTTTGCACTCTGTATATCATAGTAATAACATGTACTATACATTTCAACTTTTTTATTTTATTTATTTTTTTTTTTAAGTAAACTGAAGGACAGCGAATCAAGAGCTTTGGACAACATTGGCGGACTGTATGTACGTCTGGGCCAATACCATCAAGCCATAAATTTGTAAGTATATCTAATTTCTGTTATGTACACACTTAGACAGGTTACTATTGTTTCTAAGTTGGGGGTGTGTGTGTGTGTGTGTGTAGCTGGGAGAAAAAGATCCCTTTTGTACAAGGTGGTCTGGAGAAGGCCTGGTTGTTCCATGAGCTCGGCCACTGTTATCTGGAGCTGAAGCATTACGCCAAAGCCAGGGATTACGGCATCCAGTCCCTCTGCGCTGCGGATACCAGCAGTGATAACAAATGGCAGCTCAATGCTAGAATGCTAGTCGCAGAGGCTGAGAGTGAGTAATAATGAATTACATTTTTCACTATGCACCAGAAATTAATACATAGAAATGATAATAAATGTGACCAGCAAAGGACTCGGGGCAGTGTGTAAATATTTTTACGCCCTGTTTTTCAGCGAAACTGGGTAATTATGAGTCCAGTGTGTTACATTTCGAGAAGGCGCTGGATCTTGCTGAACTGATGCAGAACAGTGAAGTTAGAGATGTCATCCAGATGGTAAATCCAGACATTCCTCGTCTCGTCTCGTCTCCTCTACTGCTCATACTGTTCTTTTCCACTTTCCCACTTCACTCCTGTTGGGGTTTTTTTTTTTTAAAATCACCGCATTCAGACAAGTGGAATTCTCCATCAAGCATTTCTTAATTCTTATTGAGGCAAGGTGATATGATCTACGTTTCAAATACCGACAGTATATAAATATTCAGGCACAGCTCCGAAAAATTTGCATGCGTAAGTTTACAGAATCGTGTATACGTAAAGTAAGAGAATAAGCTGCGAGGTGCAGGCACACTCAGTGCCGACGGCGTGGTCCTGTGTGGGCATGTGAGCCCGGACGCGACAACAAAACTGGGCTCATGGCTTTACAGAATTTGCATAAGTATGGAGCTCCGGCCACTATTATGCCAGGAAGTAATGTTCAGGGCGGTCGTTTGAGCTCGACGCCATCATTTTTGAAAGATTTATACATAAATATACACATAGCTATTCAGGGTGTACCCCGTCTTCGCCCAGTGTTGGCTGACATAGGCTCCAGCCTCCCCATGACTCTAATAGGATTACCCTGTTCAACAAATGAGTGAGTGAGATTTCTCTGCAACATCAGTTGCCTAAAAACGTCTGAAAACACAGTCCGAAAACACCTGTCAGAGAACCCTGCTCAACCGGAGCGGGATGCTGCTGATTCCTTGGATTTGCTGTTGGCTGTATAGCAAGAGGAATCTCAAGGTATTGTGCAATCTGTCTAGGTCCGCCCTCAGACTGACCCACAAATCAGACAACTCTTTTGCTCCTGGTGTTCATGGCATAGCTAGTCGCTGTGAACTATTTATACACACACACACACACACACTCACCAAACCGCTTAGTCCTATTAGGGTTACGGAGAGGCTGGAGCCGATCTCAGCCGACACTGGGCGAAAGCAGGCTACACCCTAAACAGCTCACTAGGTCATCGTAGTGTCCACACACACACACACACACACATGCATGCCTTTGGATTGTGGGAGGAAACCAGAGTCCCTGGAAGAAACCCACACAAGTACAACTCCACAGGGAAATGCCCTCGCTGAACCTGGGACTTGAACCCAAAACCTTGCTGTAGGGCATGCTGTATGATATTAAAAACTCTTTGATAAGTCTCTGTACTTGCGTGGTGTGTTTTTAATTTTTGTTCCAGATCCTTTACCCCTACTGCTTTGCTTTTATCCCCAGTGTTTTGTCTTTTTTTCTTCTGTTTGATCTTCTTTTGGGGTAACTAAGCCCTATTTGGGGTAATTAAGCCTGTTCATCCATCTCAATCTGTTTTTTTCCCCCCCTCGATGCCATTTTCTCCATACTTTATTTGATTCTTTCTGACTCACACGGTATGCCCTCATCTCATTTGTTGTATTGTTTCATCCGACAGGCTCTTCAAGAGACAAGAAAGCAGGTGTCCCAGAGAGAGCAGACCGATCCAGATTGTGGTCCGTCTGCGTAGGATGTCCCGTGAGACAGACAGAGGCCACTCAGCCATGTTCTTTTATCGGGACTTTGTGTCCCTCAGTCTCTTTGTCACAATGGTCTGCTAGTGAGTCACATGACCACCACACTTAGTGACTTACTCGTTCTGTGATGTCATAGAGAGGGGCGCAACCACCCTGAGACATTCCATCCACAGAGCTTTATGCGCTGCTTCTAGATCAAAATACAGTAAAAACAATAAAAATCTGTATTTGTTATTAAAGCTTTATTTAATTGTTAAAAGTACAACCAAAAGATTTTCACTATTTTTACTGACCAATTAAAAAGAAAGTTGGAATTTGATGCCTGTAACACACGCAACAAAAAGTTGGGACTTTTTTTTTTTTTTTTTCCCCCAATAGTAGACAGATTTTACTACGGAGCCCCTAAAGGGACATGGGTAAAAAAATAAAAAATAAAGGTTAGGTTTCTCGTGTGCACATTCCATAGCTACTTATGATAGATATTTGAGGTTTGCTTCATATGCAAGGTCTTTGGACAGGCGTTCAAGCAGAGTCAACCTGGTTGCTAGGGTAAACATGGTCACTAGGTCATGTCTTTTAGAAAAAAGAATGTTTTCCATCACCCAGTGGTGATGATAGGCTTGGTGTGGTCTCCATGGTTACAAGAACATCAGGCAGGACGGAGGAGATATCGTCATGGGACGGTACAGAACCCGTTTCAGCCGCTTCTGGCCGGACCACTGCAGCGCCAACCATTCACACTTGCACTCACACCAATCAGCCTAATGTGCATATCTTTGGACTGTGTCAGGAAACCAGGGTGACCGGAGAACACTCCACACAGAAATACCCGAGCCCAGGACCTTCTTGCTGTGAGGCGGACGTACTAGCCACTATGCCACCGTGCCACCCGTAATTCAAAGCTGATATGAATTATATCAAAGCCGTTAGTCCGTGTAAAGTACAATTCATGAGCGGATTTTAGTTTATTTTATAATCTTTAATCATACATATAGAGTTTTTTGATTCACAGTTATATAGCAGGATGTTGGCTTTATATAATTTTACACTTCTTGGACACAATGCTTAATATTGGTGTTAAAATAAATAAATAATTAAACGGAATGGCACCACGTTATACAGACTTTTTTTTTTTTTTTTTAACATCCACATATCACATTACCAATTTTACACTTAGACAACACTGGCTCATGACTGACGATCTGTAAACTTGATGGACACTGCGAACTTTTTAAACTACATCAGAAATAGAAACATTAAAGGCAATTTCGAACGCAGCAACTTGTCCACCACATGTAGTTACTTATTGCACTAGTTGGTTGCTAATAACAAACTGTTCACACTTTTTCACTTAAAGCTGCAGAAAGAAATCATCATCTAAAAAGAAAGTCCATGAATGCTAATAAACTGCAATAATTTTCATAATTACTGTTAGTTTATGTATAAATCATAGTTCTGTGTTATCAATATTTCCACAGCATTACATCACCGCTACATATTTACTCACATTCACACACAACACGTTCACAGTGAAGCTGGTGAGGATGAACAGACATGAACATCATCGCCCAGTGGTGATGACAGGCTTGGTGTGGTCTCCATGGTTACATGGACATGTGTTCAGGCAGGACGTAGGAGATATCGTCCCATGGGTGACGGTACAGACCCTGTTTCAGCCGCTTCTGGTCCAGATAGTGGCCTGAGGGAAGAAAAGAAGAGAGAGCTGGACACTCAGACTCTCACTCATTTGCCGAACCGCTTAATCCTACTACTATGGGCATGGGGAGGCTGGAGCCTATCTCAGCCGACACTGGGCGAAGGCGGGGTATACCTGGAACAACTCACCAGACCATTGCACAACCATTCACTCAACACAATTAGCCTAATGTGTGCCTTTAGATTGTGGGGGGAAACCGAAGTACCCTGAGGAAACCCATGCAAGCACAGGGGGAACGTGCAAACTTTACACAAAAACGTCCTTGTCGAGCCTGGGGCTTGAACCCAAGACCTTTTCACTGTGAGGCAGACGTGCTATCCGCTACACCACCATGCCGCATTCCAGCAAGACCCCAGAATAAAGCATTTTAAATACGGCGTATTATATTCCACTGACCAATAAAACCCATGCTGCGTCCTAAGACGAAGATCCCATTCAGCGCTCCGATTTCCACAAATTCGTCCGCCTCGTCCCTGTAACCAGAGAGAAATCGAGTGAGAACGCGATTAAAGAAGGACGGATACAACCATCTGAGCTCTGAGTGAATATGTGCAGCTCTTATGCTGACCGCGTAAAGCCTCCACATGTTCTGAGCAGATCCACGAAGGCCACACCAATAAAGCCGTCTACGTTCAGGATAAGGTTTGGTTTCTGAGGGAGACACGCAGATCTCATCACATAATACTGTTTACTGAGTCAGCGATCATAAAAGGATTCTGATCCAAAAAAAACATTCACAAATGCTGGAATTCTACCTTGGAGGTGGTGATTTTTTCTACATCCAGTGCATAGTCAAGTAACTGGCTGGAAGGAAAGTGCTGCTTCACAAAGTCCTTCAGGATCTGCACCCTCATGTCAGGATTATTGATCTGAAACACAAAACCACTCGCTGTAATCATAAAGGGTCCTACTCTCTCCAAGACTTCTATTCACTGTACAGATCAACCCCAGTCCTCCATACACTTTTAAAACATTTAGCACTGTTTACATATGGATTTCTGTAATGCTAATTTAATGCTAAATGTTTATAGAGGTTACACAAATTAAATACTGAATAAGAATGAATCAAAAGAAACCGGCATGTATTCATTAAGACAGGCAGGGGTGTCAAACTCATTTTCATTGAGGGCCACATCACTAAATCTGATAAAACTCCGAATAATCACTGAGCATCTATTCTATGATTCGTTTAGGTATTCGTCCTCTTTTCCTTTATTCACTTGCATTTTCTGACAGCGCTAAGTGGGAGATCACACTAGAGGTGAAATCGAAAAGCGACTGACACGAATGTCAATTCGCGGTGGTCTCTGCTCATTCTCAAAATGTTCTCAAATTTGTCTCGCGACATTCACAGCATCGCATTTTGAACGCGCGGTTCGGGAACTCAACGCAAAAAATTTCAAACATCCAAACAGTCCGCCCATGTCGTTTTGCTCACAAATTATTTGTTTTTTGTTCGCAAGGAAAAGCGACAAGTTGGAGACTTCCACAGTTTGGGATTGCTGGCATCCGCCATATTCCATATATTTTGTCATCATTCGTATTTTGTTCGCCTTTTGTTCTCGCTAATAACACGCAAATAAAAAGCGAATGGTTTGAGAACAAAAAGCGAATAAAACGTGACCGATTTACGTCAAGAGATTGGTTTTTTTTTTTTGCCAAACATTCACAAACCATTCGCAAAAATTGTCGAGTGACTTTCCTGCGACTTCCATGCAATATAGGTATTTAAGCCCCAAAATAATTGCTTGCTTGTTTGGAGCCGCAAAACATCTCGACGCGAATTTCAAAATTCGCAAAAAAAAAAAAACCTATTTGTGTCAATCACTTTTCTATCGCACCTGTAGTGTGATCACCTCCTTAACAGTGACAAGCTTGCATGCTTGCTTTCTTGAGTCAGGAATGACTAGCTGTTTACTTGAAATAGGCTGCCGCCACCTAGTGGAAGGATGATGAATTAGGTTTCATGGTAATGGTCGATGCAAAGAATGTACGATAATCATATTCTTTGAAAGCTCTTGCGGCCCTTGGGTTTGACACCTGTGCATTAAGGGCTTGTAATAAACAAAAAATTATTACACCAAAAATAACATCTTTACTGTCTTGACAGTACTATAATTTAGAATATACGACATGGAAATGGGGCGCTCCTATTGGTTCGTGAATTCCGGATAAGTAAAAACTATCAGTGATCTTCACCGAGCCTGAAGTGAGTAGTTGTTTTAGTTTATACTACATGGAAACATAAGAAAAAAATAAATTAAGATTTTTTCCTATTAACATAAAAAAACAAAATAAAGATTTTTAGTGTTTGTTTTTATATATTTTAATCATTAAAGAAGCAGGTCAGGTGAGTTTTAGTAAATACTACACACATTAACTAAATAAACTTTTAATGTGTTTTATACTCGTTGCTACTATGTACCGCTTAATCCTACTATTAGGGTCACAGGGAGGCTGGAGCCTATCTCAGCCAAAAGTGGGTGAAGGCATGTTACACCCTGAAAAGCTCGCCTGACCATCATAGGGCAAAACACAAACAACCATTCACACTCACACTAATGGGCAATTTGGAACAGCTAATTAGTCTATGTGCATGTTTTGGACTGTGTGGGAGGAAATGAGTACCTGGAGGAAACGCCCTCACCCAGCAAGGGACTTGAACCCACAGTGAGGCGGACGTGCTAACCACTACACCACTGTGCCCTCCTGGTTTGCTACTTCATATGGATAATCTATAATCTGACAGCCAACATCACTGCTACAAAAGCAGGGGGAACTGAGAAACCCGTTTCCTACATTGGGTTTACTCACAGATTTGACTCGGTGCCCAATGCCCATGATTAGTTTTCCATCTTTCTTCATCTTGTTAACAAACTCCATGGGCAGCATGCCACTGTCAAACGCCTTGCTGAACTGCTTAGCGGCAGCATCCAGAGCCCCACCAAACCGGTCACCCTAAACACACAAGGGGTACAAATGAAGCAAATGTAGCAGCTTAAGATATAAATGTTGCACTCTTAAAAGACCCAACATTACGATGGTAAGAAGTCCAGATGTGAGGCTGGAGATGAGATCCTTCCCTGCACGAGCACATACGATGGTATTATGAGCTCCGGAAACCGCGGGACCATGATCCGCAGTCACCATCAAACACATCTCTATGAACTGACATGCATATCGAGGTAACCTGTCTCACACACACACACACACACACACACACACACATTTCTTACCATACAGTGGATATGAAAATGAGACATGCTCTGTTTAAAAATATGAACCCCTTTATTTGGCCACTCGTACCTTCTCTGGAACCAGAGAAGCCCCAAGGTCCCTCCCAGACCAATCTCTGACTTGAAGACCTCTGTAATGGGCATCCCAGCATAGATCAGCTCCTGTCCTCGTTCATCACAGATACTGGTCATGAAAGACGCCGGCTTACGGATCAGACCGAGTTCCTGCAGCAGGACAGACAGGAATAACTTGAGGGCCTGGATAAACATGTAAACAGATGACCGATATCTAACACCAGAACAGTCATTCATTCATTCATTCGCCGAGCTGCTTAATCCTATTGGGGAGGCTGGTGCCTATCCCAGCCGACACTGGGCAAAGGCATGGTACACCCTGAACAGCTCTCCAGACCATCATAACCATTCACACTCACACCTAGGGGAGTTTGGAACAGCCAGTAAGCCTGTGTAAAATGTGCATGTCTTTGGACTGTGGGAGGAAACCGGAGTACCCGAAGGAAACCCACACAAGCACAGGGAGAACAAGCAAACTCCACACAGAAACACCCAAGCATGGGAACTGAACCCATAACCCTCTTGCTGAGGGGTGAACGTGCTGACCACTACGCCACGGTGTGGCCCACACAAGAGCAGGATCTAAAAAATTATTTTAAGAGCTTCATAATTTTGAGGATGCATTGCGGCCCCAGCATACTCACTCTTGCCCAAGAATAGTCCATTGGCACGGTGGGAGGTGGAACCTCTTTAGCTGGGACGATCACACCACGGTTCACCAAGTCATCGTAGACTGATCTAGAAAACGCAAAGGTACATCATTCTACTGCCTCTAATTAATCCTTATTATTAAACCCCAGTGGTTACCAAACCTGTTCGAGAAGATCCATCTCCCTGAAGACTTTAACTCCAACCATAATCGTGCCAACCTGACCTTCTAATCACTCGCTCATGTGCCGAACCGCTTAATCCTTTTAGGGTCGCGGGAAGGCTGACAGTGGGCAAAGGGAGGGAACATCCTAAACAGCTTACCAGACCATCATAGGACCAACATACACACAATGATCTTGGAACAGCCAATCAGCCTAACGTGCATGTCTTTGGACTGTAGGAGAAAACTGGAGTACCCGGAGGAACCCACGCAAGTACAGGGAAAACATGCAAACTTCATACCCTCGCTGAACCCAAGACTCGAACCCAGGACCTTCTTGCTGTGAGGCACATGTGCTAACCACTATGACACCAGGCCGCCCACCTTCTAATCAAGTGGGGGTAATTATGGTTGGCGCTACAGCCGTCAGGGAGGTACGGAATAAGATCCAGAATAAATCCAGTAGATTTACAGTAAGCTCAGTCTTACTTGATAACTTCTCCCAGCTCATCAAAGCTCTTTGGGACGAAGGCACCTGCCTCTTGGAGGGCCCTGTTCTTGGCCATTGCTGTCTCGGATGCCTGATTTGCACATGCTCCTGCATGGCCGAACTGAACCTGTATCCAGAAAATGGGCCAAACCCAAGGTCATGATTTCTTTAATAATGACTGAATCAAAATGATTAAAAATAAGACCGGACCGTACTAGCAATCAGATTAGCGCACACACCTCAGAGGAAAACATAGTAGCACAAGTGCCAATACACCAGCAAACTACAGGCTTAGTAATCCTGCTCTCTTTAATGCCCTGACAGATCTTATATTCCTCTGTACCGCCGATCTAGAGAGAGAGAGAGAGAGAGAGAGAGAGAGAGAGAGAGAGAGAGAGAGAGAGAGAGAGAGAGAGAGAGAGAGAGAGAGGATTCAAAATCAACTAATCAATACTGTTATAGTGATGATGCCTTGGGTTAGAGACAAAATGAGATACAGCTCAAGAGCGGAGCTGAGCATCAGGTTTCTGAGCCTCTCTCACCTCTCCGAGCACAACGATCATCTTCACATCGGGTGTGTCCTGATACCTCAACACATGATCCATGAATACTGAACCTGGGTATCTGCAGCATAAATACAAACAGTAAAATCACTGTATACAACTTAAAATACGCACGCACACGCACACACACACACACGTACCTTTATTCATAAACACATTTTATACAGTCATGGTCTTGAACACGCACTCTCAAGAGAAACCAATACACCTACTGAGATTCTAGATTGACGTCTACACCACCAAGGTTGGCCCAAAAACATAGTAATTCACACACACACACACACACACACACACACACACACACACACACACACACACACACACACACACACACACACACCTACCTGTCTCCTCCAATGGCCACTCCCTCGTAAACTCCATCGGTGGTGCGGGAGATGATGTTGTTAAGCTCATTGGACATTCCTCCAGAGCGGGAGACGTACGCCACGCTGCCAGGCCTGTACAGCTTTGATGCCAGGATGTTGTCAAGCATTCCACCCGTGTTACCGATCTTAAAACAGCCAGGCTTTATTCCTCCAACCTAAAACACACACACACACACACACACACACACACGAACAAATGAAGCTGTGTAATAAAAGACATGATGAACATAAATAACAGTGCTGGCGGCATACCGTTGCCGGCCCAATAACGGTGACACCATTCTCATCGGCTTTCTTGATGATTTTGCGAGTCAGGGCTTCAGGGATTCCCTCAGCAATAATAGCAATAGTGTGAATCTGACAAAAAAAACAAAAAACTGAGCCTCAGACATCTGTTTTCTTGTTCAAACCAAGTACGAGCTACAGATATCAGTACGTCAGTACCAAGCATTCAGGAGGTCCAGTCTAATATTGCATTAATATTATTATTATTATAAACATGAATAGATTTTGATACTGACTGTGTTTGGGAGCCTGGTTTGCACACCTGTGGGTATTGCAATGTCTCCATAGTGCTGTCGAAGGCAGAACGGAGGGAGGCAAAGCTTATCAGGACGTCCACTTCTGGGTGTTTCTTCATGGCATCCGACATGTTTTTGTAGACTGGCAACAATATTTCCTTATGACCCCAATAAAACTTCTGCTTGTGGTCTCCACTGCATTAAAAAAAACAGAATATGTATATTCTCATTCATGCATTTTCCAAACCCCTTAAACCTAGTAGGGTCGTGGGGAGGCGACCCTACTATCTAAGTATCTCAGGCGAGATACACCCTGAACAGTTCAGTCCATCACAGGGCCAACACAGACACACAACCATTCATACTCACACCTAGGGGCAATTTGGAACTGCCAATTAGCCCAGTGTGCATGTTTTTGGACTGTGGGAGGAAACCGGAATACCCGGAGGAAACTCACATGTATGGGGAGAATATGCAAACTTCGCCCAGAAACGCCCGAGCCCGGGACTCGAACCCAGGACCTTCTTCCTGTGAGGCGGCTGTGCGCCACCTTGCCACCACATGTATATTTATGAATACATGAAAATACCCAATAGAACACTTACGTGAAGGGGTAGATCATGGCTGCTACTGAGGGTTGCTCGCGAGAGCACACATAGTCGAAGTCCAGCATTCCCTGCACTGCGCGGGTCTGCATGCCCCACACAACGGACTTCGTGTGCTTGCTGAACAGACTGGTGGCCTTCACTACAGCGATAAAAATAAAATAAAATAAAATAAAAAAAACAGACAAAAGAGCATATTATTCATAGGTCTCGTTTTAGTGTGCTTTTTGCTTACGTTCCTGTGTAATATATAATAAAACAATTACATCCCAGGCTCGCTGAATATTTCCGTCTCGGGGACCACGCAGTGACAGCCATGTCACCTGATTGTTAATTATTGCACGGCTAATTTGAATACTCTATTCTGATTGGTCGATTGTGATATTATTATTTTAATTATAACAGACTGTATCCATGCCGTGCATCATTACCAAAAGCAATAAAATTATTTTTTGTAAATAGCCATGCAATTAGCAGCCGAAACGCGAGCCGGTCATTGCTGTTTGGGTTGATGCAAGATCCTGATCCCCTGTTCGGGTTTTATTTTGTGATTTTTTGATGGCTGTATATTTTCCTTTTTTTTTTTTGTAGATTTTCCTTAATTTTCTCTCCTAAGTTTAGTCGTATCTAATTCCCAGCCATGGATCCAAGTACTGCCTCCCTATCATATATGATCACAACCAACCAGGGAGAGGTGTAAGCATGCACATGTCCCCTCCGTAACATGTGATGCTTCCACCCGCATCTTTATGAACTGCTGCACATGTGGATGCAGGAGCAGCCTGGCACACTCGGAGGAAAAGCGCTATTCGTCACAGCTCACAGATGCGCATGACTGGCTGGTATTTTCCCTTACTTACTTAACTGCCGGTTATAAAGACAGTTCTACTATTTGGATGTTGGAGTGGGTGATATAGTAATAATACCCTATTACAATATTTGAAGACATTTCTCAGAAAAGTGTGTTGTGGCACCATAACACCATAATATCGATACAGTATCGCCACATCGCCCTGCCTGAGGTTTATGAGTAGACAGACTGAGACGGGATCAGAAATTTAGTTCTAGTATTTCTGTAAATAGTGTGTGGAAAACTTAATGGTACACTTAGTGGCCAGCAGGGGGAGCACAAGCTCAAATGCATAAATGAGTCTCTGTTCATGTTTGCCTATGTGCAAAGGTAGAGTGTGTGTGTGGGTGAGAGAGAGAGAGAGAGAGAGAGAGAGAGAGAGAGAGAGAGAGAGAGAGAGAGAGAGAGAGAG
>JBCNYH010000003.1:17669240-17683903 GCA_039654325.1 Tandanus tandanus
GTGTGTGTGTGGGGGAGAGAGAGAGAGAGAGAGAGAGAGAGAGAGAGAGAGAGAGAGAGAGAGAGAGAGAGAGAGACCTGGTGGAGCCCCTGGTTTAGCTTTTTTAGCAGCTGAAACCTCTGCTCTGCTCTGGACTTCAGAGAAAGATGCAGTTCTGCTCGATGTGGGCGTCTGGAGGGAAAATACAGAATAAAAATATATATTTGATATGGATTCTCTGACAGAAATATAATTCCAGCAGTACTGTATTTATAGTGGTCAGAGTGCTGGGCTTATGATCGAGAGGTTGTGTGTTTGAATCCCTCTATAGTCCCCCACCGTGCTAATACCCCTGGGCGAGGTCTTAACCACAAGTGTGCCTCTGTCCACCCAGCAGTATAAATGGGTACCAGTAAAATATACCGGGAAGGTAACCTGGTCTAGAGTCCCATCCAGGAGGAGTTGAACTCAGTCGCGTCACGCTACAGAAACCGGGGATAAGCACTGGCCTGATGAGCCGCTAGGCTCGGGTGTAAAAGCCCCACAGACTAGGTATGTAGGTAGTAATGTATTTCAATTATACAGTACTTTTCTTGGAAATATACAAAAACACTGTTTAATTAAACATATATTCCCTTCACTTAAATACAGTTGCATTTACTTATGCATAATATATAAATATAGCAGTTATATTACAGTTATTAATTCATTGTGTCTAATTCTTTAAAAAGCATCTGGTTATGCAACCAAATTAAAAATTCTGTCAATGTCTGACGATCGCTGATTTTTGAGGACATGGATTCAACACACATCATGTGCAGTGCAGACTGGCCTCAGGAACCCACAAAGAAGGAAATGAAAAAAGTAATATTGCCTAAGCACTTTAGTAAAAGCCTGGACTCAGCTCACATCTAACAGCACGCTCCAGGCTACTGCAAGGCTTACTACTAATGCGCCATCCTCAATCAAAAGGGCTTTCTCCCAGAGCGCAGACTGAAACACTGAAGAAATGGTTTACCAAGACAGAGATAAGTCAGATGGACTCACAGGACAGACAGGTCTTAATGGCTGTGGTGACAAAAAGTACGCCATGTTTGCATTAATGCTGGGATTGGTAATCTGGAAATTTGAATGTAGCATCTCTTCAGGGTTCCTCTGCCCTTGAAGGCCCTTTCAAAGCCGTGTCCTCGCCTCTATACATGCTCTGTTTGAAGATTCGTACACAGTATGGTGACACACAAGCAGAGAGAGACAGGAGCATCTGAATTGATATTTTCCAGTGGACCACGAGAGAATGATTGGTCTGCGACTTTACAGGATTACAGGGCCACACATGACTGAACTTTTTCAGATCTCACGAGTCGATTGCTGTTGGGGGTTAAGACCATTTCCACCAATATAACAGTTTGTGCATACAGCTAAAAATTTACCAATCCCAACTTTAATTGTTGTTACTGTTTTGTTCAAAGGGTAAAAACTACTACAAAAATCTAATTTAGTGCTTTCACACACACACACACACACACACACACACACACACACACACACACACACCGAAGAGCTACCACTGGTGTTCAGCAGGAAGTTAGCCGTGTGGGCAGCAACACGTGGTTGAGAGGCGATTGGTCGGTGACCCAGTGCCATACCAACAATGGCCGTCATATGGGTCTCAGTGCCGAAGACATGAATAGGGATGCCTGTGGTCTTACCTATAAACATACAAATACATATAAAGATATCAAATCAACACACTACAGAGTCACTGAGGGGTGTGTTATAAAGCAGGACTCCTCCGATATCTAAAATCTTAAAAGTATTTACTATCTAAAAATATCTAGAAGTAAAATCTCTCTTATCTTTCTTCCTACTGCCTTGAAGTTTGGCATAACAAGCTAATCTAAAGAAGCCTGTTTGGTGAAAATACATTCCTTATCCTTCTTCCTCATGCACACATATACACACATACCTACTTCTCCCATCACTCTCAGACCCTCCTGATAGTTTGGACCGCCACGTCGGACAAAAATGCTGACTTCATGTTCCTTCAGAGGCTCCTGATAGTCTTTGATTGCTCTGACAATACCCTAAACACACAAAATACATTTACACACATCACATCAAACACTGTCTTTTTGCAAAAGTAGTACGAGTGTCACATGGTAGGAAACAGGTGAGAGGAATATTCATGACATGATAAACTTTGCTATGAAGCCAGGATATTTTAGCATGAACTTGCTAGCTTTTAAAAGAAGGTTAAGGTTTGCCCATAGTTGGATCTTTCAGAAGAAATAATGAACCCAATCATTCATCCAAATAAACAGAAATGCTTAAAGTGAAATCAAAGGAAACCCTTCCAAATTCTCCAGTTACATTTAAAATGTGTATATTTTCATGATCAGGTCGTTTTTACTTACACATATGAAGTTGCAGTGTGCTCAAATGCATTTGATAGTTTGCATTAGCTTGTTACATTACAAGAATAAGATGTAGACACGTCAGTTACAATAAGGCAAGAGAACGGTATAAATGAATTATACAGATAGTAAACTTACAAATCAGATATAAACTAATGAACCTTCGAATAAAATACTCTAAGGCACATCTACACATAATACTGCATAACGTTTACATACATCAGACAAGCGTCTGCTCATTTACATAAACATATGGTATATACCTCAGTGCACACAATGCACAACACTTCCGTGTTAACCGTTTTTCAACGTCACGCCCACCCCACTTTTTGCAGCACAATGTCACCCTCGTGTGAGGATTTATTAATTTTTTTTTTTCCTTCACGAAGAAGATTGTAATAGGAATAGCTCATTTTGATGTGCAAAAGACATATACGATGTTAGCAAGGTTTTATCAAGTTTGGGTTTAATTTCCCCTTTAAGGAAAATATCACAAAAAAAAACTGTGTCGGCAGATTCAAGAGCTGCGGTCAAATGAAGAACTGCATTCATGTGGACAAAGCAAAAAATATATAAAGAAGCTAAAAATGCTTTTTTCTTGCACTTACCATCTTCATATCAAATGTAAATCCTACGATGAAAATCCAATCCAAAATATTTATATTATTATTAATAATGATAATAACAATAATAATAGCAACAATAATGATAATAACAACACTAAAAAATTATGTGCCAAAAGGACTAATAAAGGACAATTAATATAGGATTATTCAATTCAACAACATCCACGGAGCCTGAGGTGAATGATTATTTTAATATATACTACACAGGAACCTAAAAAGCAAACAAAATTAAGATTTTTGTAGTTTATCTTTACACATATTTACCATAAGGTCGGGTTAGCTTGATAAGCTCTGAGCAGGCCAGAGTGCTGTGTTTGTAAAGACATTCAGAGTTTAGTACAGTCTGTATGAAAACAAACCAATCGCACTCGGTAACATTGTGTTTTTGGTACGTCCTTTCACGGAAACACAAGAAAAACAAACTAAAACAAGATTTTCATGATTGATTTTTCCATTTTAATGAGTGATAATGATAACGCTGCCTGCTCCAAGTGACCGCGAAAAACCAATCAAGGGTACATCACATCCATGTGATAATTATCCACTCAGGATAATGTTCTCTAATCCTGAGATGACAACCCAATTAGATTACCCTGTTCCTACGGAGTATATGCAAACAATAGTTAATTAGCAGCATCCAATGTTCGATAATTAAGAAATTGCACAGTTACTCAACAGTTCCCACATCAAATTTCTATTCAGTTAAAGTTTGTAGTGAGGAGTTCTGTAATTTGGTCAATTATTGTGTTTCATAAATAAACGTGACCTGGAGAGGTGGCTATAAATTAGCTTTATAGCTGGAATTATAACAGCCTGTTTGATTAGCATGTAGGATCTTCTGTTAATGGGATTTCAGTGTTAACAGTAAGGAGATGTATGGTACGTGACTCTTTACTGCTCTTTTCAAGAGTCTGGAAATAAAATGTACACAAGTGTCTAGCAGAAGGGAACAAATTAAAGACGTTTTATATATTCTAGTCTGATAATCTTTCCTTTCCTCCTGAATTCTCCACATGACATGAACATGGTATCAAACAAACGGCTTTGCGTACCTTAAACGTTGCAGCTACATTAGTGAAGTTTGCAATGCTTCCTCCAATTATCAGCACCTTCCCTATAAAAAAAAAAAAAAAAAAAAAAAAAGGGAGTACATATTTATACATAAATATATTGTATACTGTATAGCAAAGCTCAAGAACAGGTATAGAACATGATTTGGATGTTTGTCCAGGGAACCCAATCAGGCTGCTGCTTCACCACCACCAACAACAACCACAACAACAACAAAAACAACAACAACAAAAAAACCCAGAGTTATTATTAACAACAAAACTAAAACCGTCCATAAAATACAGGTTCATGCACCACCACTCAGACTCGCACAGAATAAACAACACAATCTAAGTCAGGTAGGTTGACAAATGTTCGCTGAGCAAAACAACACCAAATATTAACTCGTAAAACAGATAATAAAAACAAACAAGACAGGAGATACAAATGAATGCAGAAATCAGCGAGTGAAAGGTGGTGAAAAGAAAAAACAGAGTTGACCTTTTCTGCTTTCACTTCAGACTGTAGTCGAGAAACACAGGGGAGACTTATTTATTTATTTCCTCCAGGGCTAAAGATGAGTCAGCCCTTAAAGAAGCAGTGCGTTTCTCTCCGCCAGCCTCGGATACCTATCAATAGAGATATCTATCGGAAGAGCCTCTTTTAGGAAGACTACTACTTTAAGACTACTAGTAATCCAAAAGATGGTCGCTGTACTGAATAGACGAAGCTTCTAAAGTAAAAGTCTGCAGTCTATATATAAAGTCTAGCAGGTAATTCTTATTTATTGCATAATAGCATAATCGATTGCTAATGGAAATAATAAATATTTTGCTTAACTTTTAGTTCAGGATAATTTTCAGAACTATACATAAAGATTTCAGCATATAAAGGGTGACACCCTTAGGCTGGTATGTTTCTCGGCCAACATTGGGCAAAGGCAGGGTACACACTCAACAGCTCACCATGGTGACATGTGGCTTAGTGGTTAGTGCTCTGGGTTACTGATCTGAAGGTCAGGGGTTCAAGCCCCAGTACCACCAAGCTGCCTCTGTTGGGCTCTTGAGCAAGGCCCTGAACACTCATACCTAGGGGCAATTTGAAACAGCCAGTTATCCTAATGTGCTTGTCTTTGGACTGTGGGAGGAAACCAGTGTACCCGGAGGAAACCCAAGCAAGCACAGGAATCAAACCCCAGGACCTTCTTGCTGTGAGGCGGACATGCTAACCACTACGCCGCCGTGCCGCCCCATACTGCATATTGGATTGTGGATTTAAAGCTAATGTGTTGTTGCAGTGAGTTTGACATTCACGAATGTTAGGATGTACCATTAGGATGTTTCTCGCGGGTCATTAGGGACAGGATCGTCTTGGCGTAGTCATAAGTCTGCTGCTCGCTTGGAGCTCCTGAATATTCTCCATAATTGGCCAGCTCATTAACTCCTCCCAGATCACAGATTGTATCGCTACGAAGAGAGGAAGTCAACAGTTTAACACAAGATCCACAAGAACAAGAATAACAACATTAATCCACAATATAAATAAATGTAAAAAAATTATCCCATGAGTATTTGTTTGACAGTTAATTTTCCATAAGTGAGTGAGTCTGTTAAGTACAAGCATCAAAACGGGTGTTATTTGTTTACATGAATAGAGAAATAATTCCTCCTTGAGACCCACTCTCTCACACACACACACACACACGCACACTAATTAGTGCTGCTACTCTCTCACATCTTTTCTCCTGACAGATGGAGGAAAACAAGAAAGCTCCATCACCAAGAGCGTACTTTATTCCTCCAGACACCCTTTTCTTAGACACATCTGGTTAACGCAGTTCAGCTCTAATGGACACCAGCCATTAGTACACGGCTCTCTCTCAACTATCTCTATATTTCATAGACACTGCTCACACTCCACCAGTCTGGAACCTTCCAGCACAACAAATCAACAGTTTTAAGTACCCACTTGTGATCTGGGGAATCCTTATAGATTTATTTCACTCATTTTGAGAAAAAAAAACCTCTATATTAGCACACAGGTTCATTTAAATATTGAAAGCATGCTCAGTAGAGGCCTGGGTGTAATCTTCATTCACTCACTCACTCACTCACTCGCCAAACCACTTAATCCTATTAAGATGGCCGACTCCGGGCAAAGGTGGGGTACACCCTGAACAGTTCGCCAAACCATCACATGGCAACACACACACACACACACACACACACAGCCGTTCACACTCACACTCAGGGGCAATCTGGATCAGCCAATCAGCCTACTGTGCATGTCTTTGGACTGTTGGAGGAAACCAGAGTACCTGGAAGAAACCCCCACAAGCATGGGGAGAACATGCAAACTCCACACTGAAAATCTGTTCATAATGTTTTTTGTAAAGCTGCTAACACACAAACTAGCCCAAAAAAAATTAAATAAATAAATAAATAAAAAAGAGATAGAGAGAGAGAGGTTCCAGGTTTCGCAAGTTTGCCATACCTGTGGAATCTTGACTTGAAACTGAATAAATTTGAGAAATGTTTGATTTCTGAGACCTAATTTCTCCTACACTTAATATCAGATTGACATTGTAATGAAGCATCTTAATTACCTACTACTATAGAAGTCACAAGCAAAAACGCAGCTCCCTGGAATAAAAGGTCTGGATTTTATAGCATTGGAAACATTGCTCGAGAAACAAAAATGCAAAAATTTCTAGCAAATTCAGACGGTCAGCAAAATGCACAAGATTGTGTTATGCAGCTGATGTTCCAGGATGCATAACTACACTGGCCAAATAACAAGCCCAGGAAACGTGACGTGGTTAAAAATGGCGCCAAAAAAAGACACTCCCCACCCTTCAAAAGCAAGCTGTAAAATAAAAATTTGAAATACTGACCTAATATTTTGCAATTTTCTTATATAACAATAGATCTTTGTTGGAAAAAAAATAATAAATCAGCCAAATCTGAGATGGTCGAGCTGGGAGCAATTGAGCTGAAATTAGCCATAACTTCTTTAGTTGAGGTCAATTATTATAATTTGATAAGAATATTCACCACGATTACGGTTTCATAGATCATGCAGCTCAAATTCAGATTAAGGAATCTTTAATCAGTACTGTACCTATACACAACTGAGGCTCCACCACCTGCCACCATGGTCCAGATGCGTCCATGAGGGTTAAGTAGAGTGAGTTTCAGACTCGCGCCACTTTTAGCATCCAAATCTGCTATATATGCTTCCTAATGGAAAAGTAACACAAAAATTCATGTTGGTAGTACCGCTCAGTCAGTCTGAGAGCATGGTTTGAGTACCTGATCAAATGATCTAATGATATTTTGATTTATTTGAATGTAATGCAATTAGTAATAATATCACATGACACTCCACAAGATTCGCTGAGCTCTCTCAGGTATCTCAGCTGGTAATCAAAGACTTTCTGTGCACGCACATGCCCTCCCATTCCATCTGGCTGCATGAGAATTAAATGCCTGGGTGTGATACATAACCAAAACCTCATTCACCTTCAGCCAGTGCATGCGTGCGTGTATTAATATATTAATTCTGTCAGCTTGTCACGGCTTACTGAACATGTTGTTTTATAGCTCTCTATTTTCTCTCTCTGTCTGTGATGTGTGTGCACAAACTGCAATAAAGCACTCTCCTATCCTTGAGAAGGATAAAAGGTTGTATAAATCACTGTTTATTATCAGTTTACATCTCTGTCTGCTTCCATCTCCAGCAATCCAAAATTCAACCCAGACACATGTTCCTCATGCACAAAGATGCCAAGTGACGATGTGAATTATTTATAAAGCAAGGCTTCCAATTAAATATTTAAATCATATTTCTGAGGGGTTAAGAACACACACATACATATACATACACACACACACACACACACACACACACACACACACACACACACACACACACACACAGCAACAGGGTCCGGGGTTGGAGTCCCAGGCTTTGCGAGGATGTTTCTGTGTGCACTTTGCATCTTCACCCTGTGCTTGTATGGGTTTCCGCAGGGTGCTCCAGTTTCCTCCCACAGTCCAAAATCATGCACATTAGGCCACTTGGCTGTTCCAAATTGCCCCAGAGGTGAATGTGGGTGTGAATAGTTGTGTGTTTCTTGGCCCTGTGATAGACAGGTAAGCTGTTTTAGGTGTAGCCTGCCTTCGCCCAAAGTTGGCTGGGATAGGCTCCGGCCTCCCTGCAAGCCAAGTAGGATTAAGCGGTTCGGAAAATGAATGAATGGCGTGCATGTCTTGTGACTGTGGGAGGAAACCACAGTACCAAGAGGAATCCCACGCAAACACTGTGAGAACATGCAAACTCCACACAGAAATGCCCGAGCAGAGCCCGGGACTCAAACTCAAGACCTGCTTGCTGTGAGGTGGTTGTGCTAACATCTACCCCACCGTGCCGCCCAATACAAAAAAAAAACTGATAAAAATCCCCCCCCCCCCGACTATCAAATGCAAATTTTAAAATAGCCTCCATTTTTGGGATTTTTAAAAATTTTATTCTCTAAACAGAATCTAACCTCAGGATACGCCTCTCTGCCAAATGGAGGAGGAAACTCCACATCACCCCATTTAGCCTTGCACAGGTAATCAGCTGTAGCATCGATCTTAGCAGCCATGTCCAGCACATATACTCCATCCTTAGTCACCACTTGAGAGAGAGAGAGAGAGATTAAGTTATGTAGAATTTTATTCCTATGCAAAAAATATCAACTAAAACTCAGAATCTGAAATAAACATTAAAATAAAAATTAAACCAGAGGAGAAAACTTATCAGTACTGAAATGATCCATCCATGTAGCAAGAATATTTCTCCTAAAATACTTTTACAGTGAATTGGTTCCAGTATAGAAATAACTTTAATCTTAATTTGGTGTCTTGTAATCTTCTAATTTAGAAATTTTGACCGATTTTGGCTATATTTAAGATATTTTAATGTGCTAAGTACGACTGCATCATCTGGCCTAAGAATAAAAGATTTTTACCAACCAACAATTCCGATTTTTTTTTTTTAAAGCAAGAACATTATTCAAATAAGTCTTGTTTTAACAAAATCAACACAGACAAGGTGCACGACTATCAACCTGGAGATCACAGGTTCGAATCCAGCTTCGTGCCGCAGCTACCCGTGACCGGGACTCCATGGGAGCTAATTGTCCGAGCTCGCACAGGATGGCATACGCTCACCTCCCTGTTACTCACAGCGATCACCAGCCAATCATGGGTGTCTATGAGCTCATTTGGGGCCAACCCAGTGCAGAATTTAAGAAGCAACCAAAGTAAGTAAGTAAATAAATAAATAAACAAACAAATAAAGAACTCTTACACATATAAAGATATTTTGGGAACTTTGCAGCCTCTGATTTAATTAGTTCGTTTCAAATTGGGGATCCAGACTCCCCACAACCCTGGGGTATCACGCGGTTTTGACAAATGAATGAGTGAGAATCTGTAAGGTTAAGAAATAAAAAAGGGAAAGATTCATTTGATTTGCTTGTGTGTGTTTACTTGGTGAGAAACATCAAAAGCGATAATGAAGCAGATGCTACAGGACACAAACCAATCACTAATTACTATCTGACACACACACACACACACACACACACACACACACACCAAGCCTTTCAGTGTAACTGATTCAGTTACTCATCTGTCTTTGCCTTCCTAATTAAATAATAATTAAAAAAAAAAAACTGCCACAGGACAAGATTAAGTAATATAACAGATGTGCAATATTATGATGTGTAAATTATTATTTTTTTCAGTGATTCAAATATACAGCTTCATACTGAATATCAGTGATCTTAACTGATGACCATCTTTACTGCTTTCATGTTACCAAAAAAAAAAAAAAAAGTTTGTAAAGTATTGGTGTACAATCACAGACACCTGGATGATTGAGGGTTACAGACCCCTGAGGGTTAAAAGTCGATACAGAGATGGTGAAAACATGCCAGAATATTTCTACAGTTGTGACTCACCGAGTGGGTTAATCTCCAGGTAGGTGAAGTACAAGTCCTCGTAGAGGTTAAACAGACCCACCAGGAAAGTAGCCAGAACCCTGAAAATGCACAAAGAAAGAAAACTAACATTAGATTACATGCTAACATTACAGACAGGCCTGCGTGAAAGAAGCCACAAGCGGACAGAGGAAATAGGCTGTAAAATGCTAAAATACAAGAATCACGTGCGTCTTATCATGCTAAAGGAAAACTCCGGAATTTGTGAAGCTGAGCTGATCATCTGTTCATTTTTTACTGTGGACAAAAATGACTGAAATAGGTCCAGGATTGAGCTACAACATTATAACCAACAACTACTAAAGAGCTATACACTGTAAACCAGGGGTCACGTCACCAAATGTATTCAAAAAGGGCAACAATGAAATCTGCATGACCATATTATTTGTTTATATTATTGGTCCTCTTTTCCTTTATTCACTTTCCTTTTCTGACCATGCTTGACAGTAACAAGCCTAACTTACAATCTTTCCTAAGTCATGGCTGAGAATGGCTAGCTGTTTACTTAAAATAGGTTGACTCCACTTAGTGGATGGATGATGAATTACATTTCTTGGTAATGGTTGATGCAAAGAATGCATGAAAATCATATACTTTAAAAGCTCTCGCGGGCCACATAAAATGAGTGGGGCAGAAAAGACATATATAATGTGATGGTTTGGCCTCATAAAGGCCTTTTTTTGGGGGGCGGGGGGGGGGGCGGTTGATAAACAATTGTGACCAATTTGTTTTTTATATTCTATTACAATTATTTTAAATACTTGTTTTTTTCTTCTGTTTTTGTGTGAGTTTTTGGGTTAGTAAGTTTAATTACTTGATGTTTTGAAAGTCTGTTAAGAAGGTAGTTTGGAGAAAGAGAAAGAAAAAGTAAGGTAGAGATGAAGTGAACATGTTTGTGAGCCAGTACGGTTACAGCCTTATATTCCGAAATCCCATAGGTCCGACAGTCCTAACCCTAACCCTCACCCAGCTAAATTGAGTAGGGTGCCCAACGGATTGAAGCAAGGTGCCCATCTTATATGAGTAGGACTCTCGGAACATAAAGCTGTCACCGGCTAGTATGAGCTAGCGTTTGTAAGTGCACCAGATGTATTTACAGGGGGGTAAAGAGTTAATAAAAAGATAGATGCCACATCCATCATGAAGAGAGACTGTGACTCTATGTTCATTAGAGTGACAGAGTGAGGAGGAGGAGGCAGAAAGACTGAGTAAGGTGGTGTGGTGAATATTTGATGAATATATATGACTTGCATGTCTGTATATTTTTTTAAACTGAACCGGACACGATAAATAAAGTAAATTAAAAAAAATAAATTTTCTAACATACGAATCTGAGGGCACCTGGTGGAGGAGTACATTTATTCTACACCACTAGTTTCACTGAATAGTGTGTGTGTGTATCAGAGAGACAAAAAGAGCAAGAAGGAAAGGGAGAGAGGGCAAGAGAGAGAAGAGATGGAAACCAGAAAAGCAGAAGCCCCCAACCATGGCATTTTTTCCCCAATACTCAGCTTGATTATATATATATACACACACACACACACATATTTTTTACATGGCACACAGGAGCAACTACAGAGTGAAGGAGAGAAAGAGATAAATGGAGAGAGGAGAAATGGAAGAGTGAAGAAAAGAGAAATGGAGAGATGGATGGAAAGAGAGAGAAAATGGTGTGTGTGTGAGAGAGAGAGAGAGAGAGAGAGAGAGAGAAACAGAAATTCAAAAAGAGAGGAAAATAGTGTGTGAGAGACAGAGAAAGAGTGTGGGAGAGAAATGGAGAGAGGGAGAAAAATTGTATGTGAGAGAGAGAGAGAGAAATGGAAAAAGAGAGGAAATTAGAGTGTGAGAGAGACAGCGAGTAAGAGGAGAAATGGGGAGAGAGAGAGAGAGAGAGAGCGGGAGGGAAGAAGAAAGAAACACAGAGTGATCAATAAGTTAAGAGGAATAAGAATGATGGTGGAAGAGAGAGGAAGGGGCATGAATGTTGGCCTGGACTATCAAACCATCAATCTCAATGTCAGCCAGGACAGTGAGTACAGCCAGAATGTGTGTGTGTGTGTGTGTATTCTAAATATGAGACAAGAAGCAGGTACGTGATTAGAATGATGCTGAGGTGAATGGAGTAAAAGCGGAAGACAGAGAGAGGAGGAAGGGAACAGGGAGGATTTAATTTGTCTAATGGACACACACACACACACACACACAGTTATAGTTTATGCATGTACATTGTCTATCCCTCCTTCTCTCCACCCCCTCCTCCTCCTCTCTGCTGCAGTGGACAGAAAGTATTAACGTATTAAAAAAATTAATAATAATTAAAAGTTAAAGTAAGTTAATGTAGAATATTTTTGAGTGGCACTGTAGCATAGTGGTTGGCACGTCCACCTCACAGCTAGAAAGTCCTGGGTTAAATTCCTGGGCTCGGGGCGTTTCCATGTGGAGTTTGCATGTTCTCCCCTGTGCTTGCGTGGGTTTCCTCCGGGTACTCCGGTTTCCTCCCACAGCCGAAATTCATGCACATTTAGGTGAACTGACTCTTCCAAATTGCCCCTAGGTGTGAATGTTAGAGTGAAAGGTTGTGTGTTTTCGCCTTGCAATGGTCTGGCGAGCTGTTCAGGGTGTACCCCGCCTTCAGCCAGCGTCAGCTGAGTCAGTGTCGGCTCAATCCTACTTGCAACCCAAGCAAGGTCTCATCCATCAATAATCCCATCCATTTCTCTTCTTTCGATTTCTCCCACCTCTCACACTCACTGTTTTTTATTTTCCGGGGCGTGTGTGAGAAGTTTCCTTCTCACTGAATCCAGATCGAGTTTCTCATCAACGCCCACCAGGAGCTTCTGAGCTTTCGAGTCCACATCACCAACGTCAACTCCACCCTCATGATGGAAGAGGACATAGTCACCCTCCCGTGCTGCATAGATACACACATAAAACTCTTCCTCCTGCAGGGACACACAACAAACAGAGAGGCACAAAGGAAAGCGAGGAGTGAAACACATTATATAACATCCATCTATTTATTTGCAGAACCGCTTAATCCTAGTAGAGTCGTGGGGAGGCTGGAGCCTATCTCAGCCGACTCTGGGCGAAGGCAGGTTACACCCTGAACAGCTCACCAGTCCGTCGCAGGGCAAAACACACACAAACACAACCATTCACACTCACATCCACAACTAGGGGCAATTTGGAAAAGCCAACCAGCCTAATGTGCATGTCTTTGAACTGTAGGAGGAAACCGGAGTACCCGGAGGAAACCCACACAAGCACGGGGAGAACATGCAAACTCCACATGCAATGGATTAAGCGGCTTAGAAAATGAATGAATGAATTACAGTATTGGTGGCACCGTGGTATAGTGGTTAGCATGTCTGCCTCACAGCAAGAAGATTCTGGGTTCAAGTCTCGGGCTCGGACGTTTCTGTTTGGAGTATGCACGGTCCCCCAGTGCTTGCGTGGGTTTCCTCCGGGTACTCCGGTTTCCTCCCACAGTCCAAAGACATGCCAGTAGACTAATTAGCTGTTCCAAATTGTCCCTAGGTGTGAGTGTAAATGGCTGTGTTTGTGTGTGTTGAACCTGCGATAGTCTTTTGAGGGTGTACCCCACATTCACCGGGTCACCGTGTCGGCTGAAATAGGCTCCTGCACGAATGATGCTATTCTTCATTAGGAAGTTAAAGATTTGACACCCCAACCTCCTTTTATGAAATGATCTCAGAGTGAATTTCTTAAGAACATATTTAAAATTCTTTTGTAGTTTAAGGTGTTGATTTACCTGCTTATGGGCAACAAAAGGCTCTATGAGGAAGTTCTTCAGAATGCCTTTTGCCTTCCCCACCTGAGACAGAAATAAAATGCTTTACTGTATGATAAGAGCAGTAACAGTGAAGACTGGCAGTGGAACCAATACAGAACAGCAGGTACGCAGTGAACATGTAATACGCAGGAGCAAGGAGGCACGTTTATCAACTGGACCTCGAGGCTTCACAAAGAAAATGCTGAAGAAAAACTGGACAAGCAGCACTAAAACACACCCACACAGACACACTCACAGATTCTGGTTTCCATAATTTCAAGAGACAGCATTCAAACATTTATTTCCTGAAGACATTCCACAACTATTACTTGCCTGACCTCAGACCTTAAAATATGTTTTCACTTTAAATTCTAATGATTTACATTAGGGTATTTGCTCTTTGTCCCCATAAGGACAACAAGTCCCCAAATGTGAGTGTGTGAAAAGATTTAGGTCCCCACGACGTGGTAAAAACCTGGATATCTCCCCCTCTCTCTCTCTCACACACTTTCTATCTTTGTGGGGACATACAGAGACCTAGTGCCTTCCCTAGCCTCTTACCCTAACCATCACAACTAAATGCCTAACTCCAACGCGTTACCATAACCTAAAAATAATTCTAGCCTGAACCTTAAAACCAAATCTGAACCCTCACACAGCCCTTTGAAGAAGTGAGGACCAGCATGTCCTCACTCTGTTGGTTAAAAACATATTTCAATCAACAGTATGCAGAGAGTATAAGTATACACACA
>JBCNYH010000003.1:17693112-17703353 GCA_039654325.1 Tandanus tandanus
ATATACATACACACACACACACACACACACACACACACACACGTGCATACATTATGGGAACTGGATGAAGCAATTTTGCACAGAAAAAGTACTAAAGATTTCTTTGATCTTTAAATTTCTCTCTATACTTTAATTCTCCCCCTCCTATAATTTAATCCCCCCTTATAATATTTCAAGTCAGTTTTAATAATAAATAAATTAACTGCAGCATATTTCTTTTTCTCTCTTTTCACATAAAAATAAGCTCTGATTAAACACCATCACATGAAGTAACAGAGTTCCTCTAACCTGACACTGTTCCACTCACCGTTTTATGAATGAACAGGAATATCAGAGCACCTTCCACCTCTAACACACACCGCTTTCTCAGCTCCTGTCCGCGCGCTCGGATTCAGCGCCTCTGTTTTCTTCCCCTTTCTTCATCTGATGATGGGCTGGTCCGATCTATCTTCCCTCTGATTGGTCCGTTCTGTCCAACGTGTTTTTATCTCCGGTCCATTCGCCAGCAAACGCTCATTGCTTAATGGTGGCCTTGTCAGGCGCAGTTCCAAATCAAAATGCGGGTTTTTAAAGTACTGAGCAATACAAACCCGGATGTAAACCTAAATCATGACAGAACCCACACCGTATTCACAACAGTACTGTAGTTATTATAGTATTTTCTGTTATAGCTCAATTCATTGGACTCTCCAAACGACTCATTCCCATTATTTGGATCCCAAAACGATTCATTGTAATTATTTGGCTCCACAAACGACTCATTGCCATTTCGGCTCCCCAAACGATTCACTGCCATTATCAGTCTCCCAAAACGATTCAGTGTCATTATTCGGCTCCCCAAACGACTCATTGAAATTATCCGTCTCCTTAAACGATTCATTGCCATTTGTCATCTCTCAAAACGACCCATTGCCATTATTCGGCTCCCCAAACGATTCATTGCCATTATCAGTCTCCCAAAACGACACATAGTCATTATTCGGCTCCCAAAGCGACTCATTGACATTATTCGGCTCCCCAAACGATTCATTGCCATTATCAGTCTCCCAAAACGATTAATTGTCATTATTCGGCTCCCAAAGCGACTCATTGTCATTATTCGGCTCCCAAAGCGACTCATTGTCATTATTCGGCTCCCCAAATGACTCATTGCCATTATCTCTCTCCCTAAACGATTAATTGCCATTTGTCATCTCTCAAAACGACTCATTGCCATTTACATTTACAGCATTTGGCAGACGCTCTTATCCAGAGCGACTTACAATTATCATCTTTATACAACTGAGCAATTGAGGGTTAAGGGCCTTGCTCAAGGGCCCAACACTGGTGATAGTGAGGATTGAACCGCTGACCTTCGGATCAGTAACCCAACGCCTGAACCACTAAGCCACCACTCCCCATTATTCGGCTCGCCAAACGACTCAGTCATTATTTATATCCCCAAACGATTCATTGCCATGATTCAGCTCCCCAAACGAATCATTGCGATTATTTTCCTATACTACACAACTAGAATCTTTTGTCCAGTGATTGGTATTCTTGGCCAAACTACAGATGCTTTACTTCGGCTTCTAATTCACAATGATGTATCGAACGTCAGGTGGATGTCACTATTCATCCATCTGCCGAACCCTAAATCCCATTAGGGTCACGAGGAGGCCGACACTGGGCAAAGGCAGGGTACGGCCTAAACAGCTTGCCAGACTATCAAAGGTCCAACACACACACAACCATTCACACTCCCCCCTAGGGGCAATTTGGAACAGACATGTGTATATCTGTGGTCTGTAGGAGGAAACCTGAACACCGGGGGGAAACCTATGCAAGCACGGGAGAACATGCAAACTCCACACAGTAGATATGAGAACATATTTGCGCTGGTAGGACATACAGTAGAGTTCAATCTTTTTAAGCTAATATGTATTTTCATTCATGAATAATGCTGAATAACCTCCGTTTTGACCATTACTTTTTCTTGAGCATTTCTAGTTAGGGAGCAGGAATGTGATTCTGAATGTAGGCTAAACTGGTATTCCAAAGTATCTACGCCGATAGTGACACAATCTTTCGGTCATGCCATTTAGAACTATGGCAACTGTCAACCACATCCCCTAATCTTCCACTCGGACTGTTTCATATTCAGAGTCTTCTTTTTCACTGTGTAGAAATCACCTTGATATCGGTGTTGTATAATATTGAAATACAGTTAGTCAGTGTTGAAATCGACCAAATTTACCAAAGAGCCAGAATGAGATCATCAAAATAAATAATGCTTTCTCAATCACGCTGTTTTCAAACTGCTTGAGAAATACTGCAATAGAAATGACTTGCATGTATATGACTGGAAGCTAAAATACAGTGTCAAATACTTTGAATTAAATGAACAAAAAAAGAATGAGATTCAAGTCAGGATTGAAGACAAATGTGTGTCCTTTCAGTAGTTTTAAAGAAGATCCAGGTCCTTACTATCCAAGTTAGTTATAGACTCACTTTGTGATAAGGAGGTCACATCTCAAAATCAAAGTACTGACCATTAAAGTGAGCAAATCTGGCTCTTTACCTCTGGTATGATTACTTAATGCAGTCTGAGATCTCCAGCCAGGAGACATTTAAAAAAAATAAAACATTTAAAAAGAGCTTGAAGGGAAAATGTTGCTATCAGTTGCAGGGAGGTGGCACTGACTGATGAAATAATGAGATTATACATTTTAATCATGGCTTTCACATGCAGATAAGATAGTGGCAAAAGGAGCACAAAGAACTGGAGGTTTATTAACCCTGAATTTACCACCAAGAGAGAAACCCCCCCCCTCCCTCCAAATCAGCCCAATCACACAAAATAGATATACATGTACGTGTATAGATATGGGAGGCAGAGAGAAGGCAGGAGTCGTGGGGCAAATTGGATGGAGCTAAGGGGTGGACAGGGTGGCCAGTGCCACTTTTTCATGAAGCATAGATATATAGATCAGCCGACACCAGGGAAGGCAGGACACACCATGAACTGCTTACCAGTTCATCACTGGACGACAACACACAAAACCCATTCACACGCACTTGGGGCAGTTTGGAATAGCCAATTAGCCTGATGTGCATGTCTTTGGGCTGTGGGAGTAAAACTGGAGGAAACCCTTGCAGGCATGGGGAGAACACACAAACATCCCTGCTGAGCCTGGGACTCGAACCCAGGACTTTCTTACAGTGAGGCAGACATGCTACTTCCTACGCCCCCATGCCACCCCTATATAAACACACTGATAGGAATTACTTGGCAGATATTGCAAAAATATTGCGAATTCATGAGGAACAAGTCATTTTACTTAGCTAACTCAAACAAACCAGACCCTACTCCCAACGAAGACAAGAAACAGAGTGCTCAAACTTTACGAGGAATAACGCCGGGTTTCTTCTCATTATTGTTTACTGCTGTTAGCACATGATTAACTTTGTAATCCTAGTGTGCTTCTTAAAATTTAGTTAGGATATAATGTTCTTCAGGCTATGACTGAGGATTGCTAGATGACAAACAGATGTTGCTCAGGCATGAGTCACTACAGATCCTGTACAGGCCACGTACAGACGGAAAGAACTGCATCGTTTTCTATGGATGTGGACTAGTATGTCTCTTACCCCCTCCCCATCCCCCCTCAATAAGTACCGTCCCAATAATGTCATTAGGTCTAAACTAGCTATACACCTAGAAGAAGCAGCGGTAACTTGCGGTCAAAAAAAAAAAAAAGTAAATGCTAAACAAATTACATTCAAAACATCAGGGGTGAAGTGGTTAAACAGTGGTGTCTGGTTAAAAGAAAATTTTTAATCGTTTGTTGAATAAACTAAAGCTAAAAACCACACTAAATGAATGTGCTTCAATTTGCCAAGTCATCCAATATAAACAAGCCCTGTTGGCATTGTATTGCTGAAAAATGTCAGGTCAGCTGTTTCTCTGCCTGTGGGGTCTTTACAGAATTAAATCCTAACCACACAATCCCTAATCTCCCCCACTGAAACATCACTTTACAATATGGCTCAATCATCCCTGCTTTGATTCAACAGAAATGATTTCCTACCCTAAAAACTAATATTTAAATCAGGCCGGCCACGGTGGTGTAGTAGTTAGCACGTTCACTTCACAGCAAGAAAGCCCTGGGTTCGAGTCCCAGGCTCGGTAAGGGCGGTTCTGTGTGGCGTTTGCATGTTCTTGCCGTGCTTGCGTGGGTTCCCTCCGGGTACACTAGTTTCCTCCTACAGTCTAAAGACATGCACATAAGGCTGACTGGTTGTTCCAAACTGCCCCTAGGTGAGAGTCTAAATGGTTGTCTCCACAATAGCCTGGCAAGCTGTTCCGGGTGAACCCTGCCCTCTCAGAGTTGGCTTATATGCTCCAGCTTCCTCGCAAGACTAATAGGGTCATGAATGGATCTGTAGAAAGTTTATACACACAGTATATATTCAAAAGTTTAGATTAGACACAATCTGGCAACCCTGAAGGCTCTCCAGGGGAACACTGCTTCTATAGTACTTTTGTAATTGGTGCCACCTTGTGGACAGATTGTAAATGACCCATAATACATTTAACACTGCAGTATAAAAACTGTCTCTTATATTCTTCGTATTACGTTTCCAATGTCTTTGGTTCACTGACCAAGTTGGTTATTAGATGGTCATGTAAGGTCTTTTAAAGTAACTCATTTCTAGTTAAACCCCCCCCCCCTTTTTTTTGGGTGAATTAAGAATCTCTTACCTCTGCAGCTTTGCATGACCCCATCTAATAATAAAAGGTAGTGGCCTATACACAATGGAGGGGGGTTTATTTTGGTGCAACCAGCATTATGTGACAAATGATTACCCATGCTGTCCTTGGATGGCAGCCTGAAAAGGGAAAAAAACAAAAAGAGAAAGAAGAAAAAAAAAAGAGAGGAAGTGTGAAACAAGAGTCCAGTTTTATATAAATAAAAATGAAACTAGGAGAAGAAAGTCAGAGCCAAGCAAATTGTTTATTAAGTGTACAAAAAGAACAAGTGCAAAAATACAGCGCCTCGACACACGAGGCCTACATAAGCACGGCTTCTGCCTTGAACCACCCCATAAGAGACGAAAGGTATCAGGGCAGCTGCCAGTCACAGTATTCTGAGTGCGGCTCGTCGAAAGTGACAGCGGCAGGAAAAGAGCATGAGTGAGACTAGCTCATATGCTAAAGAAATGGTTAATACAAGTTAACGTGTGAAGTGGGACATGGTACAGGTATTCATTTGCCATGAAGTATGAACACGAGAGAGTTCGGCGTCAAAGACTTACATTCCCAGGGGCAAACCGCCATCTATACTGAACACAGAGCGAGAAGTAGTAGTAGGAAAGGAGACATTGTTAAGAGCGCTACAACGGGACACTGGATAGAAGTTGGGCGTGACTGTGAAGAGTTGGACACAAACAGCATGCAATCTGAGTGAAATTCATCAGGAAAGTTACAACTGAAAAGAGGAGGACAGAGTGAAGGAACAAAGCATTATCTCTCTCGCACACACGCGCACACACCAAGGCCAACTATCATACATAATTCGTACCAAATCTAACCATTCGTTATTTTGGCAATTAATTACAGGCTGTCCAAATTGCAAATCTGTAAAAAGGTATGAAATTTCAGTCTGCCTGAAAAAACAAGGATTCTGACCACTGCTGCTGATCCAACCTAATAGATCGTCACATTTAAATAAGCATCCGATCACTTTAAGTGCAGGGAAGACCCCAGGCTGCAGTGCAGGAGGAAACCAGAATAATGCAGAGTGATCTGCGAGCTACAGCACGGCGATTGACCGTAAGGAAGATTCTAAGGCCTTGGCGCTTGCGCTGACAAGCATAAAGGGAAAAAGGCACCTGCTAAGAGAGGTCGCTTTGGAATGGTAAGGCGGTGTGGTACGTACCGTTCGCCCACACCCAGGCCTAAAGCAGAAAAACATTCACACACAACCACACAAAACCAGTCTCAGCCCTAGAACACCATCACCCCCTCATCTCCATCTCCTCACAGGATCGAGCACTTAATCTTCTTCTTTTTCTCCCCACCCTCCTTCTTGGCTGGCTCGGCAGGATGCTGCTCTTCGGAGAAGCCCGAGAACGTGGCGTTGCACGTCACCGCCTCCTTCAGCGCTAGATACCAGCGACCCTCGCCCAGGTATGAGAGCGTGCCCATCTCCAGCTCCTCCACCGTGGCGGGTTTCTCTTCCCCCTGTTGAAGGATCAGGATCTCCAGCAGGTCTATGCCGGTCTGGACAGCATCCACGCCTGCAGCGCAGCCTAGGGTCACGTGAGCACGGCTGCCAGCTGGAAGAGCCTCGACACCGGGGAGGTCGGCTGCGGGAACCCCCAATTTATCGGCTCCCGTGGGCCACAGCGACAGCTGCTCGGGGGTCAGTGACACACGGGCACCAAATGTGCGAGGAGTCGCGATGAGACCAACAACAGACAGTTCTGTTGTTTTGTCATAGCAATCTTTAACCACCTACAGAAGAGCAAGAATCAGGTTTAATTCAGATCGGAGGGTTCACATGTCACCAACACATCGTTTACATGACAATCTTTTCAACTTATCCTATTTGTGAGAGACATAAGAGCACAAACAACTTCAGAAATGGAATTTGTCAACTTAAAAATGCAGCATTGAAGGATAGTGTTAATGTTATTATTTAATCCATTTCAGGAAATCTTTTAAAGCGGAAGGAAACGCCTCACTGAAACATCTTTTTTTATAATTAATGTTAAAGCTGTGACAGCCAGTAGGTCATAAAATGGGCCAGTGAAACAGCCAATGAGCTTCCACTATGCAAATAAAAACCATATAGGAAGGGGTGTAATTTGCATGTCTATAGAACTTGGGGGGGAAAAAACAGACGCTCCTGTCAAATTTCTTGAATTATCGGAGTTAACCATAATCCTAAAGTGTTTCCCATGGTTTCCTCCAAAAACTAACCAACCTGCTGTTCAGCATATTCTTTTGCACCCTCTGCCTTCCCGTAGTCACAAAACTGAGTAGTGCAGTGAAGCGGCACTTTATTCTGGAAGTACTGCTCCAGAGCCACCTCCTTGTCAGCATCCCCAGTAACTAAAAACAACAAGAAAGGGATTTTAAAGACGGACCTCCTTCAGCGCAGAGCTGGAGGGACACACAGAAATACTCTCTACTCACATTCACTGATATGTTTCTTGAAGGCTTCCAGAGTATCCAATGTCTTCAGAAAGTCCACTGCGGAAGTCTTTATCTTCTCTTCCACTTCAGACTGCAAGAACCAGCCATAGAACAGGGGGAGCGCCGAGTCTTTCGGCTGTGCCTCCGCCGCTTTTGGAGCCTCAGCTTGAACCGCTTGAGCCTCGGAAGGCTCAGCAGGGGGTTCTGATGCAGCGGGCTCCTCCTTCCCGTCTTCTTCTGCCTGTTTTTCAGCTTCCGCATTCTTTTCAGTGATTTGCTGCTCCACCACTTCGTTCTCGGGCGTTTTTTTCTCTGCCTCGGCTGGTGCCTCAGCAGATTTTTCCTCTTCGGCAGCTTTCTCAGTGACTTCCTCCGTTACTTCCTTCTTCTCAGGCAATTTCTCTGACTCCACAGCGGCCTCCACTTCAGGTGCTGGTTCTGCAGGTTCCTGAGCCGCGGGCGTCTCAGTCACCTGTTCAGATTTCGGTTGCTCAGGAGCGGGCGGCTCAGGAGCGGGCGGTTCCGTCACCGCCACATCGGTCTGAGCAACTGCCTCCGGCACGTCCTGATTCTGATCAGCTTCCATTACTCAGCAGTAGCCTGTCTCAAGGAGGGGGAAAAAAGGCAAACATGAGATCGCAATCAGTCCCACAGCACGTCGACCTCACAGATGAGACCGAGTCTAGTGCTTAGGCCGTGTTGTGGCACGTCTGACCTGCAGCAAAAGAAAAACTACCTGATAAGCTTGGAGAATTTATGCATCACAAGTAATAATTAAAAAAAAATTATATATATAATATATAACAGGCACAGGCCTGTTTTTCAGGTTTCCCCCACATAATTAAATCTGTCACCAGCGTGAATTCAGAGGTTTTATGGGAGTTAATCCATCAATCATGGATTATTTATTTAAAAAGAGTAGCTAATTTTGAAAATCATTCAAAAAGCCAAACAAAGCCACCCACCCACAATTGATAGAGTTAGGCGACAATCAGTAGACATGACTAGATTTAGGATGGTCCCGGTGAAGGGGGTGGGGGGGCATAAACAAAAGGCCATAAAGAGACTTCAGAACACTACAATCCTTTTCCACTTTTACCCAATCTGCTTCTCCCAGTCGAAAATCTCGACCTAATCCACTCGTCTCTTCCACCCACAGGACAATAACACCCAGGTAAAGCCTGGCAATTTCCTCACACTCCCAGGAGATTTTCTGATGAAATCCGAGGACCCACCCATTGTTACCCAATTACCGTAGGATGCCGTCTGCTCTTACCCCGGCGTCCATCTCCCCCTCCCTCTCTCGGTCTCTCCCCTCGTCCATATCCCCATCTGTACCTTGCTCCCTCCCTGCACCCGGTGCACATGCGACCCCTTTATCTCGAATATATATCCGTTATTCAGAAACGGTCAGCGGCCCTTTTTTTAAGCCCCCAGCGCTGATCAGATACTCTGGCTGTTAGTCAGGATTGCACAAACACTGTCGAGCTTGTGGCTCTAAAACATGAAGGACATCAGCTGACACATGTTCCTGTTATCGAGCACAGAGCAAACTTCAGCAGTTTGGGCACAGGGTTAGATTAACGCCACTGACATTCCCCCCCTTAGTCAGGAAATGTGGCTTCAATAAAGGCAGCTAAATTAGATCAGCCTGCTTTAAAGCATTAAGGAGACTGCACTACTGCGATCCATGGATGGAAAGTCTGCATGAGTCAAAAAAAAAAAAAATTCAGACAAAGGAACACAAAAAAAAAAAAAAAAAAAGAACAATGCAATCTTTTCCTCTGAATGTCAGCCTTCGTATATCAGCTTAAAACTGATTCAATGTGACTCACGGCAGGAAATCTGTAGAAACTTAAAGCTAAAATTAAATAAAGAAAGAAAGAAAGGCAGGCGCGTGAGATATGAACACCTGCACCAAATTGGTCTGGGCCACTCCTTTGTGCACGCGCCACAGCCCGCAGAGCCTACCAGCGTCCATAACAGTTTATTATAAGGCAACATATAGGCTCGAGCCAAACATACACTGGGTTCAGTGGGAATAATAATAATGCAGTAGTGAGCACTTTCGGATTTGATCTTCACGGTTACAGACAAAGAAATAAAACGAGGCCTGTTTAAAAAATGTTCCTCGAGAAAAAAAAAAGGAACAAACCATGAAGTCCAAAAAAAAAAAAAAAAAAAAAAAAAAAAAAACCCCCAAAAAAAGTTCCTGAATTGCACGCGTTCTTTCTGAATGTAAATAATTTGGCTACAAGCCGATACATAGTTTAAAAAAAACAAAAAAGATAAAAAACACGCCTGTAAGAAGACGGAAGAGAAAACGTTGGTTGGCAGCGCTTTAGTAACACACACACCGACGATTTGTGATTTGAGACAGCAAAGAAAGAAAGAAAAGGGACATTTTTTAGACTTTAGGGAGATGTAGGGAGTGGCTGGAGAGCAGCAGACACATCACAGCCACACAAACACCCCGAGATTCAGAAGAAAAGGAGAAAAACGCTGCGTGTCGCACAGACTGAGGGAGCGGCCCTGAGGTGCTCACCCACCACCATGTGCCCCAAAAACACCAACAAAACTACGAGTTATAGACACAAACACACACCCATTCCCCCTCTCTTCAGCCCTCACCTACCTGTGTGTGAGAGAGAGAGAGAGAGACTCCAGTCAGTGGCCGAAAAACCAGCAGCAGCTTTTCCGCTTTTCTCTCAAGTCCTGCACTGAAATGCCCCGCCTGCCTGCCCGAGCAGCGTTCAGCTAAAACACACAGCACTTAACACGCACCACCACCGCCGTCCTCCTCTTCTTCTTCTTCTCTTCTTCTTCTCCTTGAGCACGCTTAACGTACCCGACACGAGGACGCGGGCGCGGGCACGACACACTGAGCACGAGTGCAGCGTTCACGTGCACAGTAAATACGAGTTACGAGTACACGAACACGCCTGCTCGTGAATACCAGTGGGAGGGGAAACCCCCCCCCCCCGGTTTTTTTTTTTTTTTTTTTTTTTTTTTTTTTTTTTTTTTTTGCCTCTGCTTTGGTTTTGGGGAGCGAGGGGGG
>JBCNYH010000003.1:17738429-17750097 GCA_039654325.1 Tandanus tandanus
TGCCAATGCTGTGGTCGGTGTTTGGCAGGTGAGGTCTCACACACACACACACACACACACACACACAAACATGCATGGACACAATACAAAAAATTAATTCACTGTTGGCACAAGCGCAGAACTTGAACCGAGGACCTTCTTGCTGTGAGGTGGACATGCTAACCAATATGTCACTTTGCCACCTGCATGACTTCACCCTCACACACCCCTCTCCCACTTCACATCATGGTTGCACCTGCCCAGAGGTTAGTGATTGGTAATTTCGAAGTGAAGTACACAGTGCATCTAAATGGGGGCAGGCTGACCCCATTTGGCCTAATGGTGGCCTAATGGTTAGAGAAGGGGGTCTGACGGACACGACGAAGACACGGGCATGACTTTTTCTCTTAGATTATAATTGATTTTACATGTGCAGTGATCGCAACATTCAAACGCTAATCCCATTAAATCCTTCGGCTCTTGAAGGCTTGTAATAATGTAGCCTTATGTTCATGGTACAGAAGGCTGCTCAGATTTCAGCAACGTCTATATGGGCACAACCATGCTCATCTGGAAACTATGCATGCCAGGGGAAGAAGAAGGGCTCTGAGCTGTAAAGAGAGGGGCGGAAAGTAGGAACTGACTTTGGATGAATGCTTCGTTCCTCAGGAGCGCAATGCAGAGAGCGCCATTGAGGCTCTGAAGGAGTATGAGCCAGAGATGGGCAAGGTGTACCGGGCTGACAGGAAGAGTGTGCAGAGGATCAAGGCCAGGGAGATCGTCCCCGGAGACATCGTAGAGGTGTCAGGTACCACGCACACACTCATTCATTCATTAAAAACCCAAAAAGAAGGCATCAACACACATAACCGATATCGCCGCCTATGAGTCTGATGTCCTTGACAGATTTAAAATCTCCTTTTATGATCATCAGGGATAGTAAAAAAAAATAAAATAAAAAATAAAAAATAAAAAAAAAGACAATGGAAAGAAAGAAAGAGAGATAGAGAGAGGAATAAAGGGATCAGAGAAGGTCAAGAGATCTCATCAAGAGCACAGTCAAAGAAAAGCTGGTGTATAAATATGGCCCAGCACCTGTCTTCTACTTGCCCCCATCTCAATTCCTCTCTCGCTCTCTCTCTTTATCCCTCCCTCCTTCTCTTTCATTCTCCCACCTGTTCACTCCTCATCACTCCTTTCTCTCTGCGGTCAGTTGGTTTATAGCCTTTTGTGGACTCAGTGTGATCTCAGTGCCCCAGTAAATTCCCAATAAATGTATAGAGTATGTACTGGAAAGCAGCGGTGCAATCTGATTGGTTTGCTATCTTGGGATAATAAGAAACTATCGAATGAGGCCAAGTATGAAAAAGAGATTCAATCATATCCCCGGATCAAATAATTATGCTTATCATACGAAATCTTAATTCTATAATTGTTCTATTATTCATCCAATATATTTTTTAAAGTAGATAGTTACGTTACTATGTTGCACGTGTCCGTCATGCAATAATCATTCAATTTATGCGATGACAATGATGCAATAATTCGGTTATCCCATGACAATGATGCAATAACAAGAATTGTTTAATGGCTTTCCACCAATCAGAAATGAGGAAACCTTTTGAATGAATAATAATTAGATAATAAATAATAAGAAATTATCCAGCCAGAAAACTTGGGATAATTATTAAAACAAAATGCCGGAAAAAACGTACAGTTTGTCAGGGGCACTGATTCAAAAATGAAAAAAAAAATTTTTTAAAGACATTTTTAAAAATGCAGTCCTGAAAATATAAAGAAAACTATGCAATACAGCCGTCATGTTTTTTTAAAAGTAAAAATAAACACCTTTTTTAAACCGTGAAAGGGTTTTAAAAATACTATAAAAACTTTAAAAAGGACAAAACTGTCAAAACTGAAAAGTTTCAATTTGTTGTTCACTTTAAAGTCGATTGAACAGCAAGAAAAATTACAAACAGAAATATAAGATATGGGGGTAATAAAAAAAAGAGTTAAACAAGTTTTCCACAGCTTCTTAATTTGATCAAATTCACTGAAGTTGATAAAGTTCTAAATTCATTTTTAAAAGTATCCAGCAAGAAAAATCCTGTAAATAAAAGTCATGGAAAGCTTATATAAAATTGGCGAACATTTTTAATTTGTGCAAAACCTTGACTCAAAGTCCTTCCGTTTCAGGACTATTCAGAAATACCTCCCTCGCCTTTTGCAAACAATTGTTGTTAACATACCCTATATAACTATCTTTGTATTAGTATGTAATTTGCAAATATTACAGATTGTTATAAACCTCCAGTCAGTTTCAGCTGGAGACAATTTTCGCAGATTCTCTTCTATTGCTGTGCTAATGAACACCAAAAGATAAATAAACAAATAAATTCAAAAAGGAATCAGAGCTAGAATAATAAATATCATGGCGAGAAATCTATAAAAACATTATATACTTTTGTAATTGTCTTTTATTTTATATAGGTAAAGCCTAGATGGTGAAAACATGATTATTATTATTATTATTATTATTAGGAGGAGGAAAAGGTGGAGTAAAGAGTGTGTATGTGTGTGTGTGTGTGTGTGTGCGTGTGTTTTCTCTTTCCTGCAGTTGGTGATAAAGTCCCCGCTGATATCAGAATCACTTCAATCAAATCTACAACATTGCGTGTTGACCAGTCCATCCTTACTGGTACAGACTTTAGGACATACAACATTAAGGATATTTACGATTATAAATGGTTGCAGTCTGTCATTCAGTCCAGCATTTACACGTGCGATGAAGTCAAATATTATTACCATCCCTCTGCTACTTATAGGTGAGTCTGTGAGTGTAATTAAGCACACGGAGTCTGTGCCTGACCCCCGAGCTGTCAATCAGGACAAGAAGAATATGCTCTTTTCTGTGAGTGTCTGTTTCCTTACCATTCATTATATACTCTGTTTTTATATCTCACTTCATACCTTTATCCATTTCTCTTTCAGAGTATGTACTCTAACTACACATCAAACAAAATATCCCTTTCGTCTAAGCACCATTCATCACCCGTCCACATTTCTTTGTTTCTATAGCCTACCCATCTTCATCACTTCTATATTAACTCACTCAATTCTGTCCATCCTGTACAGGGCACCAACATCGCAGCAGGAAAAGCTATTGGTGTAGCTGTGGCCACTGGCGTCTCCACCGAGATCGGAAAGATCCGTGACCAGATGGCGGCCACCGAGCAGGAGAAGACGCCGCTGCAGCAGAAGCTGGACGAATTCGGGGAGCAGCTCTCCAAAGTCATCTCGCTCATCTGTGTGGCCGTGTGGCTCATCAACATCGGACACTTCAACGACCCCGTGCATGGCGGCTCCTGGATCCGTGGCGCCATTTATTATTTTAAGATCGCTGTGGCCTTGGCTGTGGCTGCCATCCCTGAGGGTGAGACACTAATGACTACAAAACCGCATGTCCGGTAGAATTTTTCATTCTGATTGGTCAAACAGTTCAGGGTTCGCCGACATCTTGAAATGATGATGGGAGAAAAAAAATCAAACCACGCTATAAGGTCTTCTCCAGCACAGCCCAAAGACTTTCAGTAGGGTTAAGGTGATTCCTCATGCTCACTGAGCTACTCTTTCACTTTGCTCACCAATTTTATATCCGTGCCACCAGGGAAGAAAGAGTCCATTGATGGGATAACCTGCTCATTCAGTACATTCAACTCAGCAGCTGACCTAATTTCATGGCCACATTAATGAATAAAACTAAAGGCGGTCCAGCTGAATATTAGAGCGCAGGACTTTTTCTTTGGCCAGGCAGTGTATCTCAGTGAGCTAGTGACTCCTCACAAACCCCTCTCACTCTCTCAGGTCTTCTACTTGCTGTCCCACATACCAGAACTTCCAACTTGTAAAACAGGTCCTTTAGTGCCATCGCCCTTACACTCTGAATTATGCTCATCTCTCTTTTTTTTTGCTTCATGTCCTTGTATTCTCTTTCATTCATTCATTCATTTTCTAAGCCACTTAATCCTAATTAGGGTCGCGGGGAGGCTGGCGCTCATCTCAGGTGACTCTTGGCTTAGGCGGGGTACACCATGAACAGCTCGCCAGACCATTGCAGAGCCAACACACATACAACCATTCACACTCACACCTAGGGGAGATTTGGAACCGCCAATTAGCCTACTGGGCATGTTTTTTGGACTGTGGGAAGAAAACCAGAGTACCTAGAAGGAACCCACGCAAGCACGGAGAGAACATGCAAACTCCACACAGAAACCCCCGAGCCCGGGAATCGAACCCAGGCCTACTTGCTGTGAGGCGGACGTGCTAACCTCTGCGCCACCGTGTGCAACATTATTAATAATATATTAATAGACAACAGGAACTAACTGGTTTCACACCTGTTCCACAAGATTTAATTCTACTATTATTAAATGGTGACATATCTAATATAAATGCCGTAGATTAAGAGGAATAAATCTTTTTGTTATGTGCTGTTATAGGAGAAGGGTCAACTTCAGGGGTGTAACAGTGGCTCTGCTTCTTGTCAGGCTGCATTTAGTCTTGTTTATTAGATTCTTGTCTCTGTTGTTTGCATGCACTTTATTAATACACATCTGATCTGAACGGGTGGTGGTAGGTCTTCCTGCTGTGATTACTACGTGCTTGGCTCTGGGTACACGTCGAATGGCTAAGAAAAACGCCATTGTGAGATCTCTACCCTCTGTGGAGACTCTGGGCTGCACTTCAGTCATCTGCTCCGACAAGACCGGCACTCTGACCACCAACCAGATGTGTGTGACCAAGGTGAGTGACAGATATGAGTACATACTCTATTGCAAACACACACAAAGTTAAGTTTGGTTAAATTAGTTATATTTGGTGAGGTTTAATTAGGTTGAGGTTGAGTTTGGAAAAAATGAGTCTCTTGGGACCGGTAGTGTAGTGGTTAGGGTGCTGGGCTCATGATCGAGAGGTCATGGGATCAAATCCCCCACTATGATAAGACTCCTGGGCAAGGTCTCAACCACAAGTGTGCCACCCAGCAGTATAAACGGGTACCAGTAAAAAAAATACCGGGTGGGGAACCTGCGATGGACTAGCATCCCATCCAGGAGGAGTTGAGCTCCTAAGTCGCTTTACGCTACAGAAACCGGGATAAGCTCCAGCTCTGATGAGCCACTAGACTCGGGTCGTTAAGAGACTTTAAGAATTAATGGTTGATGGGTATAATTAACGGTTGAGATGGTTAATAGTTCTAGATGTTTGATTTTTAGATGTTCCTGAAATTGAGATGATTTGTTGGAAGGGATTTGGAGGAACAAACTAAAACCTTCATGGTGATAGAATGAAGAACTCTTGGTTGCACCTATAAGGTTTGGCTGGGTCATTTTAGATCATCTTAGGCTCTATTCAATAAGGCGTTCAGTTAGGTCTCCGATTCTGTTACACTGTGTTGAAAAAAAAAATGGTGCCCAGAGTCTTTGTATAGTTCATCATTTATGGGTTCTAACAAGGATCTTTTGGATTATAATGACTTGGGTATACTCATAGGAAAGTATCCTCAGTGGTTCCTGGGGATGGTTGGATGGTTCCATTTCTGATAGAAAAGTCTTTCTCTATGGAACCTTTGAAGACATGGACAAAACAAAGAGTCCTACAATTGCACGAAACTTTTCCCTGCAAAGGATGCAGTTTAGGCATGTTAACGTCTGGTTCTTAATTGCCTCTGTTCAATTATTATATTGCTTTTCAACCAGCAGGAAATGGGTTCTGGAACAGATTCTGGGCATGATTCTTCGAACCAGTTTAGTTTTAAGTGAAACCATCATAATCAAGGATGCGTCGAAGGCATTGCTCAATGCACATTGGGAGTAAACGGAAGTAGCAAGTTTATTAGATCACATTGTTTACCTGCGAGCTTTTCTTCTATTATTAGAGATATTTGTCTAATTTACCCTCTTCCACTGCTGCACTCTTCTGCCTCTCCAAACTATTGACCTGCCCACTTTCTGTCTGGAATGTTCTCCCGGTACTTGCGTGGGGTTCTTCTGGGTACTCTGGTTTCTTCTCACACTGCAAAGAAATGTAGCTTACGGTAACTGGTTACTTCAAATGGACCAGAGGTGTGAACCAGAGCAGGACTGCAGATACACTAAGAGAAAACGGTTGCGTCTTCTTTCAAATTTGTTACTATAAAATGTAATGCTAACAAAAGTGTCTTAATGGTCTCTCTAGATGTTCATCATTGAGAAGGTCGAAGGGGACAATGTGACGCTTGATCAATATGACATCTCTGGCTCAAAATATACTCCTGAAGGAGAAGTGTAAGTAGACAACAAATTAATGGGTAACTACGAACAAAACTAAAATTACACATGCACACTGAATATGGAGACTCACTCACTTTCTGCAGAACTAAAGGCGGCCTTCCAGTGAAATGTGGCCAGTATGATGGGCTGGTTGAGCTGGCTACCATTTGTGCCCTGTGTAATGACTCCTCTCTGGATTATAATGAGGTCAGCACTTTCTCTCATATAAAAACACTTTTCTTTATGGTCTCATTATTGTTCATTATCGCTTTTATTACCTTCAACAGAAGGTTGTTTTTACCTGTGTTGGTTTGTTTGTGTGCAAGATAACTCAAAAAGTTATTCACCGATTTTGGTGATTTTTTTTACCTCTAAAATATGGTATGGGATATGTAGCAAACCATTAAATTTTTAAGGTGATCCATGCATGGGATCATGTAGAAAAGAGATCCTGAATCCAGAAAAAAATCTTTAACATGGCGCAAAAATGTAACAAAAAAAGCAATATCTCAGCCAAATCTTATCGGATTTAGTTGTAATTCACACCAGGTATGTAAGGTACCAGAATCTTGGTGCAAACAATTGACCTTGAAAGGTCAAAGGTTAAGGTCAGAAATGACGATTTTGTGAAAATTTGCTATGTCTCAAGATTTTGTACACAGAATGCTTCCAAATTTTAACTGAAGTATCTGTGGATCATCTGTCAGACTGTATAATATAATCCAGTCAATAATTGCAAATAATTTGTGAATGTTCACTAGATGCCCACTAGGGGGAGACATTTCTATATAACAACGGCAAGTTAAAATGAAACCTGTGGTCTTAGGCAGATTTTTCAGGTTAATCAATGCACTTGTCACCATAATCCATTTGTGTATGGCAGAGGTAGGTACCTTGACTTCTATGTGTGCCATGCTAGTTGGTAATGTTTTGGCTTTATTTGTGGGATCTATACAGTGACTCCAGCGGGGTCTACTATAAAAATCTACTCTCTGCTTGACAGTCCAAGGGAATCTATGAGAAGGTGGGTGAAGCCACTGAGACGGCACTCTGCTGCCTGGTGGAAAAGATGAACGTGTTCAACACTGAGGTTCGTAGCCTTTCCAAGGTGGAGAGAGCCAATGCCTGTTGCACTGTAAGTATGATAACTGTCTATCTATTTTATTATATTACAGTATGTCACCTATTCATCTTTATAACAACAGCAAAAACTCAATTCTTAAAATGTCCTATGTTGTTTGCAACAGTTCCCAAATTCCATTTAAAAATTCTATGAAATGATTTTAAAAGCAATTGATTATATAAAACTGTTCCTATATACTTCTAAAAAAAAAAGAGTCACTCAAGGGTTGTAGTTTTCGTTAAGGGTTCTACTGTGTGTGTTCCTTCTGCCTTCTTCACCAGGTAATTAAGCAACTGATGAAGAAGGAGTTCACACTGGAGTTCTCCCGTGACAGGAAGTCCATGTCGGTCTACTGCTCTCCCGCCAAGCCTTCCAAGGCACCTCTTGGCAATAAGATGTTTGTCAAGGTCAGTCACAATCAAAAGACATTTACTGTCAAAATATGAAAAAGAACCTTGCACTCCTGTTCATAAATCTCATTAAAACTCATGCAGGGTGCTCCCGAGGGTGTGATTGACAGATGTGCGTATGTGCGTGTGGGAACCACCCGCATACCCCTAAATGGCCCTGTAAAAGAAAAGATCATGGCTGTGATTAAAGAATGGGGAACTGGCCGTGACACCCTGCGCTGCCTGGCTCTGGCCACTCGAGACTCCCCTCTGAGGAAGGAGGAGATGAACCTGGAGGATTCCACCAAATTTGTTGACTATGAGGTGAGGAGATGTGGACGTTCAATTTCTAAAAAAGGTCTAGAAGCTTAGGAATGTCACCGATAGAACAGCTAAAATAATTAGGACATGGCATAACATAACTGTAATCTTCTTTGGGACGCTTAAAGAGTCTCCAGTCTTTAAAGGTTCTATAGAGATACCTACAAAAAAAGTTTCTTTTCTGAGTGGTTTTAAGTAGAAACTCTCGATTCCAAAAAACCCTTGACAAACATGCTTTTAGGATGATGTTAAGATCCAAGCTCCGTCAACCTCACCACGGGTTTATGTGCTCCTCAGACTGATCTTACCTTTGTGGGCTGTGTTGGTATGCTGGATCCTCCTCGCAAGGAGGTCATGGGCTCCATCCAGCTGTGCAAGGCTGCTGGCATCCGGGTCATTATGATTACTGGTCAGAGGCATCACTATCAACACATGATCTACTATGCCTTTATAACCTATACCAGACGTTGCACCAGATCTTCTTCAATTATTTTTTATTTTATTTTGACGTTTTTCTATTTCTCTTCTTTTCTTATCCCATTATCAGCCCTGCATAACTACAACACCTTCTCCCTCCATCTTCTACAGGTGATAACAAGGGCACTGCTGTGGCTATCTGTCGTCGCATCGGCATCTTTGGAGAGGATGAAGATGTCACTGGGCGTGCTTTCACAGGTCGTGAGTTTGATGACCTGCCCCTGGTGCTACAGAGAGAGGCGGTGCGCAAGGCTTGCTGCTATGCCCGTGTGGAGCCATCTCACAAAAGCAAGATTGTGGAATTCCTGCAGAGTTATGATGAGATCACGGCCATGGTGAGATGGCGACAAAATTCTCACAACATCCTTAAAAATTCAACATGATTTAAAGATCTCTTAGAAATTAGCACATTTCAATTATGATATGCCAGCAAGACTTAGCTTCCAGCAAAGTTCTTTTTCAAAAATAATTCAGTATGTTCAGGTTTTGCAAAATACAATTTTGATGCCCTTCAACAGACTGGTGATGGTGTGAATGATGCCCCTGCCCTAAAGAAGGCAGAGATTGGTATTGCCATGGGGTCTGGCACAGCCGTTGCCAAGTCAGCCTCAGAGATGGTCTTGGCCGATGACAACTTCTCTTCTATTGTGTCTGCTGTAGAGGAAGGCAGAGCCATCTACAACAACATGAAGCAGTTTATCCGCTATCTTATTTCCTCCAATGTGGGAGAGGTGGTCTGGTGAGCAACTTCAGTTCTCACTTCTTAACATAGAACTATTCCTATTTTTTTTTTTTTTTTTTACAATTTTTGTATTGTCTAAAGAAGACATCCAAGGGTAATTTTACTCCAATAGAACTATTATAAACCTCCCCTTTCTCTATCAGTATCTTCTTGACTGCTGCTCTTGGTCTGCCTGAGGCCCTGATCCCAGTACAGTTGTTGTGGGTGAACCTGGTCACTGATGGTCTTCCTGCTACTGCTCTGGGTTTTAACCCCCCTGACCTGGACATCATGGGAAAGGCTCCTCGATCCCCCAAAGAACCACTCATTTCCGGCTGGCTCTTCTTCAGATACTTAGCCATTGGAGGTACGTTAATACTTTTATTAGCCAAACAGCTTAATCCTACTAGGGTTGCAGGGAGGCTGGAGCCTATCTTAGCTGACTCTGGGTGAGGGCAGGGTACACCCTGAACATCTCACTAGTTCATCGCAGAGCCAACACCTACACAACCATTCACATATTCACACCTAGGGGCAATTTGGAACTGCCAGTTAGCCTAATGTGAATGGCTTTGGACTGTGGGAGGAAACCGGAGTACCTGGTGGAAACCCATGCAAACATGGTGAGAACATGCAAACTCTACACCAAAACACCCACGCAGAGCCAGGGACTCGAGTCCAGGACCTTCTAGCTGTGAGGTGATGTTCTAACCACTATCACCTACCTTAATGCTCCTCTTTTTGTTCTCCATCAGGTTATGTTGGAGCTGCTACCGTGGCTGCTGCTGCATGGTGGTTCGTTTATTCTGAGGAAGGCCCTATGGTGACCTTCTACCAGCTCGTAAGTCCAGCCCCTGAATAGCTACTGCAGAGCCTCAAGCAGTGTTTTCTAACCCTATAGTAACACTTTAAAGCAAATGAGCAAATAACAATTGGTTTTAAAAATGCACTCAACTCATTAACTGGCATGGTAATACGTTTATATCTTAAATGATTAACTTGGCTTTTAAATCGGATGACCAACTCCAGTAGTACTCACTGAATGGCCCCATGTTCCTCAGTCCCACTTCATGCAGTGCACTGAAGAGAATGAGGACTTCACTGACATCAAATGTGAGGTGTTCGAGTCCGCTCCCCCGATGACCATGGCCCTGTCTGTGCTAGTCACCATTGAGATGTGTAACGCCCTCAACAGGTCAGATGGGGGGTTTTTTTTGCCACCTTAACAGGCTCATTTGTTTAAAAGGAAATAATGTCCCACCCAGTTGCAAAGTATTCTTCACAAAGAAATCCACTGATATACCCCACCTGCAAATGTGGCATGAGCTCACTCTGCGTTCGCTGTCTAAGCATTCCTCGCAAAAACAATTCGCAAATGTGATTACCGCACAATTTTTTTTTGCAATATTCCACGGACCAAAAACGCTCCGGACTGGAAAACCATCTTGCACTGGGTTGAGAATTTCAGAGCAACAGGGCTCAGCTTTGAAAAGAAAATCACCTGGTCGACCCAGGATCGCTCATACGAAGAATATTGAAGCATTAAGGTGATCTGTTGTGTAGTGTCCGAGAGGTTCTGCGCTGTAGCATGCTTTAACTGTAGGGATTTCCTGGGAAGGGGAAAGGAATACCTTACAGAGTCCAAGACTTCCATCCATACAGAAACCGTATTGAATGAAGTTTCATGTGTGCAAAAAAACAATTAACTTATTTTTAATGCTTTTTTTGTGTGGTAGGTTTTCTTGGGTCACCCTGTACAATATTCTTAAATATTAGGAGTAGAATACAACTGTAAGGAATGTGGCAAAGCCTTTTGTAATCAAATCTGGTTATAAAGAGATTCATGTTGTAATACAGTACATAGCTTCCCCCTTGTCTTACACATATTAGTGTTTTTCACTAAAGTGGGAGATTTCAAGCAGGAAAACACTAACGTATATCATCAGACAGTACAAAAGCACGACTGCCGTTGGGAACCTGCCCCATATTTATTTGGTACCTCGTTTGGCATATATTTTTTAGTACTCGAATTCTGTTTAACCTTTGTATATGTGTAAAGCTTGTCAGAAAACCAGTCCCTGTTGCGTATGCCTCCCTGGAGCAACCTCTGGCTGGTGGCTGCCATGTCCCTGTCCATGTCTCTGCACTTTATGATCATCTATGTTGATCCCCTACCCGTGAGTGCCCCTGCCAATTCACTCCCCTAAAAATACCGTTTTATAAATCTAGTTCTACGTTTTTGATGTTGGGGGGGGGTAGGAAAAAAAGGCGAGAGAGGGATAGGAGGGGGGGAGTGGGTGGGGGGGGCTACGTGGGAAGGGGGGGGGGGGGGGGGGGGGGGTTTGGC
>JBCNYH010000003.1:17758347-17774240 GCA_039654325.1 Tandanus tandanus
CACACACACACACACACACACACACACACACACACACACACACACACACACACACACACACACACACACACGGATATACCAACCCATAGACCAACTCTTGATATTGTTTTTGAAAATCCACTGTTAATTCTTTACAACTACAGAAAGATTTTGATGTATTTGACTCACCCTCCAGGACCTCTGAAGGAGCAAAGAAAAAAGTAACAAGTAAATATAAGCACCAGTTAAACATACAGCAGGAAATTACAGAAAACACATAACCAATAATTAGCGGGCATCGGGAACCAACAACATACTAACCACTCTCTTCCGTTCGCATCTCCAGCTGTTCCCTCAAGTTCACAATTTCGATACGCAGCCTCTCTTCCGTGTGTGCTCCCTACAAAGAAGGAGGCTGAATAAACTCATCTTACACACACACACACACACACACTAAGCAAATACATAAAAAACACGTCACCTGTAGAGTAAACAGCTCTGGGTGTTCGTCTCCGACTGCGTTCTCTTCCATCTCTCCTCCTCTCAGCCTGGACAGCTCACTACATACCCTCTTCTGAGACAGAGACAGTTCTTTCTGCATAAGACAGAGACAGATTGATTATACAACACCCCCAGCACTATACATAAATGATTAGCTGTTTACATGAAATAGGCTGCCGCCACCTAGTGGAAGGATGATATATTAGGTTTCATGGTAATGGTCGATGCAAAAAATGTACGATAATCATATTCTTTGAAAGCTCTTGCAGGCCAAATAAAATAAGTTGGCGGGCTGGATTTGGCTCGCGGGCCTTGAGATTGACACCTGTGTTATACGTTATAAGATGAAAAATTTTCAGGTTTTATCAATATATTCATGGAAAATGTAAACAGCTGCCAAAATAGCTTTATTAGTGAACGGTTTCCATGCCTAACTTTTCATTGTAAATTCTAAATGCGGACAGTAGCTTTTTAAGCTTTTTCTCTTGTTGAAAAACTGTTAGCAAATTTGAGTTGGCCCTAAATGAAAACGCACATCTTTCATCACCAATTTAGTCAAAAGGACCATTATGCTCACATCTTAAACTCACCAATCTGCTCTGTACAGCGCTTTGTGATTGGCTGAAAGATTTCTGCAGCTCTTGAAGGAGAGTCTCAGAGGTCTGAACTTGGGATTGGAGCACAGCCACCTGTGTATAGCCCACACAAAAACACACATACACACACACTCCTTATTTACAAGATATCACTTCCTGATTCTAAGCAGAACTTTGATTTTAGCCCAAAGCCGAGACCCAAGATCATTATCCATGTGTTCAGACCAGTAAGAGAGCGAATGTCCACTACAACAGATCTCAAAGGCATCACCATTTTATTGTCTCATAAAAAATATAAAGGTTTAGGCACTACCTAAAGGTAGCTGCTGATAAATATCTCTATCAATAACTGTCTGAAGCTGATGTAATAAGAGTAGTGCGGCTCCATTAAGGAGGAAATGAATAAATAAATCTGATCCGTATTTCCTGAATGCGGTCTGAAGCGAAAGAAGGAAATGTTAACACTGAGTTTTCCATGTTTCCACGTTCATTTGTATCACCTGTCTTGTTAGTCCGATTGTCCGTTTAACAAATTCATGTTCCGTGTTGCCGCTCAGATTTTGATTGTGTGTGTGTGTGTGTGTGTGTGCGCGCGCGTCTGGGGTAGGGGAGATGACGAGCACAAAAGACTGATTACATCATCACAGAGCTCCATCAGTTCTCAAATGTCCATACTCCCAGCATGCACTTCAGCAGCTTGAGACCCAAAATGAAATCTTTTAAAATTTAAGTGTTTAATGTAGAAAAACATGACATCTCTTCACTACAAAAAGTGTGAATGTGTGCATTCCGCTCAGTTCGATGAGTAGTTTAAAGGAACTAGGTGTTTTTACAGGATACACAACATCTTCATTGATAACGTGCCATAACATTCATTCTCACTCAGGGACAATAGGGAATATCCAAATAGCCTAAGGTGCATATCTTTGACCAGTGGGAAGTATCTGGAGGAATCCGGATACAAGGAGGGAACCCACACAAACACCTTTGCCGAGTCCAGGACCCAGAACCTTCTTGCTGTAAGGTGAAAGTGCTTAATTTTCACCTTATTACCTTCTAAATTACATTTAGCATCTAAATTACACCTTATAAATTTCACCTTATTTTAGAAAGTTGCTTATGTTTCCATGTAGTATATACTAAAACAATCATTATAAACAATACTTATTTGGTGCATAATTGTTATCATCATAAAACTGATTCAGCTTTTTAAAGGCTGTCACTTTTATCTTCTTATGACTTTTAATCCGGGAACTTAATACATAGAGTCAACGTTTCTCTCAAGTCATAAGAGAGACAAAGTTTCTGTACCTGTTTCTGGGTTTCTGTCGTCTGAGCGTCCAGCTCCTGCTCAAGTTGTGCTTTCTGCTCTCTTAGCTGGGCCAATTCTTCCTGAAGTTCCTCCACCTGACAATCACAGTGAATAACACACCCATCATCTAAAAGTGAAGCCCCTGTATATTCTATACAGTGAGTATCAGATATTAATATCGATTAAATTTACCAAAGATTCATGCTCCATACTGAAATGAAGCCGCAGGAGAGGACAACAGCGTCTCAGTAAAGCCAATAACAATTCTCGAATTTATAAAACACAGTATAAACTTACAAACCGCAACAAGAGTCGTACAGCGAATAAGCATTGAGTAAGCTGTAAAGATTGTTCATTACTGTGGACTAAACAGACAAACTCATTATGAGAAAAAAAAAAAAAAAAAAAACAGCACTTCCCCTGTATTTACTGCTGAGCAAGCAGGCGCTTGTGAAACTGAGCCACAGCACCACTGACCTGCAGTAGTACCACACTGAATATGTTATTTAAAAAAAACCCAGATCTGCCATCAGTGCCCACTCAGTAGTGAATATCCCTGTTAGACTGCCACCGTGCTAAGCTCGCTGAGCAAGGTCTTAACCACAAGTGTGCCTCTGTCCACCCAGCAGTATAAACGGGTACCAGTATAAACATTGGGAAGGTAACCTGTGATGGACTTGCGTCCCATCCAGGAGTCGTCGAACTCCTAGTTGCTTCACGTTACAGAAACCAGGATAATCTCCGCCTGTGATGAGCCACTATGGGGTAAAAGCCCAGTTTTTTTGTAGTGAATAGTCTATGTGTTTTATCTTCCATTATTGGTTCACCTCACAGGCGTAGGGTCTCTTACTCTCATGTTTTATATCAAATCTTTGTTCTGTGCCTATTTACAATAACAAGACTGGAGGGAACGATCATGCGTGTACATGATAACTTGGCAGTGCAACACCGATCCATAGAAAGTGGAAAAGTCTGAGATCAAGTGTTAAAAAACAGAAGATGGCACACGACTTCAAGAGTAATAAAGAAAACGATGACAATGTTTACTAATATAATCGTCCCTGGTAGGCGGAACGGTGGCGTAGTGGTTAGCACATCCGCCTCACAGCAAGAAGGTCCTAGGTTCGAGTCCTGTGCTCGGCGAGGGCGTCGCTGTGTGGAGTGTGCACGTTCTTCCCGTGCCTGTGTGGGTTTGCTCCGGGTACTCCGGTTTCCTCCCACAGTCCAAAGACATGCACTTTAAGAGAATTGGCTGCTCCCAAAAAAAGAAAATTGTCCCTCGGTGTGGATGTGAGTATTAAAGGTTGTGTGTTTGGTGCCATGTGATCGTCTGGCAAGCTGTTCAGGGTGTACCCCACTTTCGCTCAGTGTCGAGTGACACAGGCTCCAACCTCCCCGCGACCATATCAGTAGGATTAAGCGGTCTGACAGATGAGCCTGGAGATTGCACCTGGTGCAGGCGTCACTGACAATCACATACAGGAGTAAGCAAATGGTTTCAGAAAGACAACATGGCTGATTCTGTTTTATTTCCAAGAGGTAAATAACACTGTGTTTCGTGTTTATTTAGTATCCCTGGGAAGTGAATGGGCTCCTTTAATACCCCCTTTACTGCCTAAAACATTAAGTCCAGCATCGTTTTTACTCCTACACACCAATATACCACTGATTACACTTATTAACTAAACCTCATACCTTTTAATCGGTTTATAGTTTTGCAGAACATCGACAAAACAATTTAGTTCCTATTATCATTATAACAGTCAGTCACCTTCACCAGCTTCTCTTTTTAACACGCAGCTTGTCAAAATATGTTAAAGGCTGATCGTTCCAACCTCAAAACTAGCAACAGAATATAATTTAAATCGCCGACCCCCATAGAACCCTCCTAATAAGCCAATACAGCTGATATATTGTATAAACACTACTACGAGTATGCTGTACTGACTTGAGCTTGAAGTCCTTCCCAGTCATTGTGAGTGACCAGCCGGTGTCCTGGTGGGGGGAGATAAATAGCTTCAGGCACCAGAGTTCCTGTTGAAATCAGGGAAGCAGTGTCATCCTGGGGGGGTGTGCGCCGGGGCAGGGACGGGGTGTCCAGAGAGAAGCTGGACAGAGAGGAGGAATCTGATTGCTGTGTGTAGAATCCTTCCATATGGAGCCCCGCACTCTCAGTATCAGAGGGGTCAGGAAGCAGGTCTCGACACGCAACATCTCCCTCAGCACCCTCATCCTTCAGCCTCTCTCTGGGAGGGGACGCGTTCTCAATTCGTCCTTTCTTTATGCTGTCCTGCAGTTGAACAGAGTTTGAGGAAAAATCAATAAGTAAAAGTGATAGTTGTATTGAAATTAAAAAGTGACTTGAGAAATAAAAGGCAGTGGTGGCTCAGTGGTTAAAGCCCTGGGTGTTACTGATCAGAAGGTTGGCAGTTCAAGCCCCAGTACCACCAAATTGCCCCAGATGGGTTCTTGAGCAAGGTCTTAATCCCTTAAACGCTGAAATAAGATTTTTAACAATGGAAAAGTGCATCTGTGAAAGGATGTAAATGAAATAGTGTAATATGTTTCGCATTAAAGAAACACACCAGGGTTTTTCAATCTATATTACGTCCTCATCTGTTGCACATGCATGACTGACACAACATTAACTGCCACAAACGGGAAATTCAACATGTACTGAGAAAAGAATACAAACTACTCGATTCACACTTAATTTGGTAATCTACTTATAATAGCAGTTAGTCATATGACACATACACATGCAAACTAGAGGGGCTGTAACAGACAGCATGGTATGTCCATGCAACATGGATAATCTAACAAACAGGCTGTATATGGATACTGGCTTTAATTACCCGTGTGCCCATTTTACGCTATGCTCTACAGTATGTTGATGTGACCAAATTAGCAGGAAGGATATACAAGAGAGCAGGGGTCCTTTGAAGGTCACTCATGGTCTTTGTCTCCTTTGAAAGTCTGTTAATCTTCCATAATTACAGCACTGACATAGTCCAAACCACTTACCCCTACTAGGGTCGTACGGGGGGTTATCTCAGCCAACACTGGGTGAAGGCAGGGTACACCCCCTGAACAGCCTGCCAGATCGTCGCAGGGCAATACACACACACACGCACTCACACTCTCATCCACACCCAGGGGCAATTTGGAACAGCTAGTGAGCCTAATGGGCATATTTTTGGACTGTGGGAGGAAACCAGAGTACCTGGAGGATACCCTCAAGCACAGCGAGAACATCCGAACTCCACACAGAAACGCCCGAACCCCAGAATCAAAACCCGGACTTTCTTGCTGTGAGACAGACGTGCCAACCACTACGCTATCATGCCGCCCCTAGTTAAAGGTATTCGACTTCCAAAACTTTGACCTTGCGCTGACCTTCCAAATGACATTCCAAAATCAAGTCACCTCTAGGACTCAGGTAGGGTAGTGTCCCCACCAAGTTTGGTAAAGATCCTTGCATGGGTGTGGTCAGGATTTTGTTCACAGACAAACAGACAAGACAGACCAATAAATGCTGGTGCTTACAATACCCTCAGTAACCTTGCTTTGTTATTGGATCAATAATTATGTCATGTCGTAGCACTTTAAACATTTACTGCTGAAATTTAGCAGTCACAAAGTTAGCAATAGTTATTATAAACAAAGTTCAAGGAAAAATGCGTTTGGTCTTTTTCTTTAGGACAGCTAAAGGGATCTACTATAGATCCTGCTGATCTTGCAGATCTTGTTGAAAAACACTGAAGTATTCCTTTAAAGCGAGACTGAACTTTTAAGAATTTCCCTTTCACGTCATGCCCTGCGCACAAAAACAAACAATAAAATCTGACACACACACACACCCTGTTTTCTGGACTGAACCCTGCTCTCCTCCACTGAGCACGCTCTGACTGCAGGGCAGATATTCTGGCTTCGTACTGAGAAGTTGTTTCTGAGAAAGGAAGAGAGAAAGCCGACGTCAGAAAGAAAAAAACAGGCTACTATGAGCATTTTTGAAAAGCTATCACCATCAGTAATGATACCATAGTGAAACCTAACATCTGCTTAAATCTGCCTTTCACTTTCTCTTCTGCTCCTCACCTCTCATGACCTCGTGGAGTGACTCAATCTCCTGGTCACACTGTCGCTGAAGATCCTGTAGTTCCTCCTGTTTGCTCAGCTCACAGATCTTTGCTACTCCCTGCCAGTGCTCCAATTGTGCTCGGCATTCGAGCAGCTGGAGCTGGATATTCACTTCATCTTCAGGCAATGCTGATAATAAAAGCAGAAAGAGACAAGCTTGCAGACCCACCCTGATAATACAGCTCTATTATACCTTTCACATGTATTATACATAGAAACGTAGGATTAAAAACTGTCTGATCAGGTAAGTGTTAGCAGATGCTAAGGACAGGGGTGCAGTGCAGGACAAATGAGGACCTCGTCAGTTTTTAAATCCCTTTCCATCTAAACATCATCCTTACACATGTTTTTAAAGTCGTAAAGAGCATTTCTGCCAGATATAAGAATGCAACGATACATTCGCAACACGAAACAAATTCATTCATCACAGTGAGAAGGTCGCGGGTTCGAGCATGTGGCTCGGCAAGGGTGTTTCTGCATAGAATATGCGTGTCCCTCCCTCGTGCTTGAGCGGGTTTCCTCCTGGTGCTACGGTTTCCGCCCACAGTCCAAAGACATGCACATTAGGCTAACTGGCTGTTCCAAATTGCCCATAGCTGTGGATGTGTGAATGGTTGTGTGTGTTGCCCTTCGATGGTCTGTGATCGGCTCCAGCCTCCCCATGACCCTAATAGTATAAAGCGGTTTGGCAAATAAGTGAGCATGAAGTTATATGTAATAACTTTGATTGTATATCAGCTATAGAGATGGTAAGAAGCAACGACAATAGGGCAGTGGCGGCTTAGTGGTTAAGGCGTTGGGTTACTGATCCGAAGGTCAGCGATTCAATGCCCACTATCACCAGTGTTGGGCCCTTGAGCAAGGCCCTTAACCCTCAATCGCTCAGTTGTATAAAAATGATAATTGTAAGTCGCTCTGGATAAGAGCGTCCGCCAAATGCTGTACATGACAATTGCTAGAAGGGAAAATTAACGCGTAGACCAAGAACCATGTGGACGGATAACATAAAGGAATGTACAAAGCTAAATTATGGAGACCGTATCCGGATGGCACGGCAACAGGAAGAACGGAGGTCCATGACAGTCAACTCCTGAAGGCAGAGGGCACTGGATGATCATATCAGCTCTTCCATTCCAGCAATCGAGGTTTAATCGTAATGTTTCTTGGTAATTAAGCTCTTTCAGATAAGACCAACATAAAGAGTTTCTGAAAAATGTTCAAGTCTTACAAGCAGAAGGGTTTTTAGGTGTAAATCACTGCCTGTAGAACTAGATTAAGCCCAAAAATGACACAGAATGTCTCTTCCTTTGTGCTTTAAGTACAATTATAAATCAATAACAGCTGGATTAAGGCAGATTTGATGTGGCATGCAGGTGAGAGACTCATGAGACACCTGTTGATGACAGAATAACAGCTTTTCCAGATGCTAAACAACACATCAACCCTGGTTTTATCATTCCCTAATGTTTTTATTGACGTTAGCTTTTCCAGTTGCGTCATGTTACAGCTGTCAGAAGACTCCAAAGGAAACTATTTCATCTTGTTGACAACATTTACAGCTTCAACTGCTTGTTATGGCGAAAATAATCACTAAAAAAAGGTTATATACGACTAATACTTGTCAAAGAACTTTGTCAACAACAACAAGCGCCTTGTTTGCTAGCTGGCTAGCATCTAAAATTAGACTACATACCAACAGACTGGTTGTCCTCTTTACTCGTCACCTCCATGCTTTAAAACTCTTTAATGACGACACTTCCTGTCCGTTTCAGCATTATTATTTATTATTATTAATATTATTATTATTATCTGTGTACACCCATTTGATCTGAATGCGTAGAGTTCTGCTAAAAATCCATAAAAAGAGAAGAAGAAACCTCCACAACTACAAGTGCTCAGGAAACAACTTTCCCCGGTTTAACCCTGCGGAAGTGACGTCACCATCCTTCCTGTAGGCTCGAGCTGGCAGGAAGGATTAGGGGGGGGGATCAAATAACAGCAAGCAGAGGTTTAGTCCTGCTTGTTTAGTGAGCTAGGTTAGTTGTTAGCTTGTTATCTTGGAATATAATATAAGAAAAGCTGCACTAAAGTCAACAAACTAATCTAATCTTTCTAAATATTAATGTCTGAATACTGCAGGGTCATTCACGCCTTGTGCCACACACACACACACACAGTGTTTGATATTTTAGTAAATGCATCCAGGGTTTTTAAAAAGGTTCACAATTCAATATACATTGACGTAGTGGTTTGCACATACGTCTCACAGCAAGACGGTCCTGGGTGTGGGTTTGCATGTTCCCCCTGTGCTTGCGTGGGTTTCCTCTGGGTACTCTGATAACACCCAACCCCCCAAAAAGTCCAAAGACATACACATTAGGCTAACTGGCTGTTCCAAATTGACCTTAGATGTGAATGGTTGTGTGTGTGTGTGTGTGTGTGTGTGTGTTGCCGTGCGATGGTCTGGCGAGCTGCTCAGGGTGCCCTGCTTTCGTCCGGTGTCGGCTGAGATAAGCGCCAGCCTCCTGGTAACCCTAGTGGGATTAAGTGGTTTGGCATATGAGTGAAAGATGAGATATGACTGATAACTTCATTACACTATTACCCATAAAATTATTCTCGGAAAGCAGGCAGCACATGGTGGAGTAGTGGTTAGCGTGTCCGCGTCCTCACGCCAAGAAGGTTCTGGGTTCGAGTCCTGGACTCGAGCGTTTCTGTGTGGGGTTTGCATGTTTTTCCTCGTGTTTGCGTGGGTGTGCTCCGTGTACTCTGGTTTCCTCGCACAGTCCAAAGACATGCACATTTGGCTTATTGGCTGTTACAAATTGCCCCTAGGTGTGCATGAGTGTAAATGGTTTTGTGTGTGTGTTGGGGCTGCGATGGTCTGGCGAGCTGTTCGGGGTGTATCCCGCCTTCAACAGAAGGCGGATCAAGTGGTTTGAAAAATGAGTGAGTGAGTGAGTGAGTGAGTGATTGTTCTTAGAAAGCAATGAAGCAATCCAAATTGTCTATAAAACTACCCACAAGACAAGGGCAAACACAATGTATATGTCTGCCAGCGCCTTATCCCTCACTAAACAAGCACATGTCTGCTGACGACAAGTACTTCTTGCTGCAAACTTTTCAGCTGACATACCCTTTAAACTATATTCAACCAGGAAGAAAAGACATTTCAAACATTTAACCACGCTATGACCTCGGCCCCGTTTAGATTGATTCCAAAAGTTCATCTGTTTGTATCAGTGAGAATTTCAAATAAATCCTGCAAACGTTCAAGCGCTCGTTCTTGAGATATCTTGGACAGGCATGTGCATGGAAGGACAGATGGACTCATGGCAAAAATCTTAGATTGACAGAACATTGACCTTGACTACCTAAACGTCATGTAAGCCACATCTCTGTATGACAAACAAGAAGGAAGCTATTGAAGAACAACATTTGAACTTGCCGTGACTTTGACCCTGTTTGAATCGACCCCAGCATTAAATCAGTTGATCTGCTGGTTACAGTGGCGATGATGTCCATTTAAATCCAAAATCACTCCCTTTATATATAGGAAGCGATTTACTCACTCACTCATTTGCCGAACCGCTTACTCCTCTTCGGGTCGCGGGGAGGCTGCAGCCTATCTCAGCCAGCACTGGGTGAGGGAAGGCTTCACCCTGAGCAGCTTGCTAGTCCATCGCAGGCCAACACACATATAACCATTCACAATCACACTCACACCTAGGAGCAATTTGGAATATCCAATTGGCCTAATGTGCATGTGTTTGGACTGTGGGAGGAAACCAGAGTACCTGGAGGAAACCCACGCAATCACGAGGAGAACATGCAAACTCCAAAGCCCGGGATTGAAACCCAGAACCTTCTAGCTGTGAGGCGGATGAGCTAAGAACTAAAACACTGTGCCGCCAAAATAAACATTTAACATTTTCTAATTGTAAAATTGTCTCTACCTGTGATTAATTCAAAAACTGTTTACACCAACACCTACTTTGTACAGGACTACGGTCCTCTAATCCTTTAAAATCATCCTCCTGCGTTCTTTCCTACCTTGTGCCCAATTGCACGACTATATCCGGGTTGTATAGTGGTTAGCACTTCTGCCTCACAGCAAGAAGGTCCTGAATTCGAACCCCGTGGTTGGCGAGGATGTTTCTGTGTGGAGTTTGCACGTTTCTCTGTATGCCCAGGTTTTCTCCCACAGCCCGAAAACATACACATTAAGCTAACTGACTATTCTGGATGGCCTCTAGGTGTAAATTTAAGCGTTATTGGCTGGTTGTCTGTGTTCTACACTGCTGCACTGCTCTACAATGGACTAATGAGCTGTTTAGGGTGTACGCAGCCTTTTGCTCAGATCAGCTGAGATTGCCACTAGCTGATTTAGTGACCTAAACAGGATAAACGGTAGGGATAATGAATGAATCTATCAATCAATCCATTAATCAAACGATCAGATGGTTAACTGGAAAATCAATCCATAACAAATCTGATTAAATTGTTGCTTTTTATTGTATTAAGGAAAGAGTAAAATGATATAGGTATACAAATTTGCTTTATTTATGCTTAGCAAACTATATATAACTGTATCTCATATATCGGTATACATTTTAAGCAGTACAAATGAAATTCTTTATAAATTATTATTTGTAAATTGATATAACTTATATTTATAAATAATTTTAAAGGCAACGCAAAACCTTTGATTTAAAACACGTGGTGTAATGATGTAAGGTTGTGGTGATGTAGTGTATATTTGGTAAAAAGCATGTACAGGAGCAAATGCAAGACATTGTACAGTGTATAACACCTTGGTTGTGTGTAGACTATCAGTAACCTTCAGCAACATATTGTGTTGGCATTATAAGGAGAGAAAAACAGATGATACATTTATTATCTCTTCTCTATAATGCAGGGAAGCTTAGTAGTGTGGTGTTGATTTCCGTTCTGTGACTTGTTCATTGTTCTTTCCATTCATCACTCCAGTAGATCTTTAACCCAAAACGTATTGGGTCTTCTGATGACCAGCACAGAGTTAATGGTACTCTTCATACAGCTTCTTCTGTGAATTTACACAGATTATATAAAATATATTATGTATTTATTCTCTAAAGGATGCATTATACATTATTCAATTAAAACACACACACACACACATGTAAGCACACACTACCTTTTTAGCTTTTACCACCTCCTGCACATACTCCAGTTTTTCTTGCAGCTGTATCTTTTGTTTTCCGGACAGAGTCGGCCTGGGGCTATGATAAAAGAAAAGCAGATAAGCATGAAAATGCCAGGGATGTCTACATGCATCCAGCAAACACACACAAATTCAGGTTTACTTACTGGAAAATGAGGAAAGCCAGAATGAAGACAATAAAAGACAACTGCATTAAGAAACCACATATAATGAGCTGAATTTGCACTGGCACGCGATAAAGCACCCTCATGAATGGAATCTACAAACAGAGAATAACACATTATAGGTATATAAAGAAGCACATGGGTAAAATTGGCAGAAAATGCATGTACATTATTTACCTGCTAATTTTGACACATTGAAATGGTCATCATTGGTTGTAAAATAAAATACACCTATGCAGATGGGGTGGCACAGTGGTTATCACGTCCGCCTCACAGCAAGAAGGTCCCGGGTATTTGGTTAAATACCCATTGCCTAGACAATGACACTCACCAGATATAGGAACAGTGTCTGAGCACCTGCAGAACCGAGTGCCAGCTCCAGAATTTCCCAGTTAAAGATGCCAAATATCAGGGTAGAGACCAGCAGCATAGTGAAGCCCAGCAGGCCCAGGATACAGCTCAAATGGCCAGTTTTCCAGTTCTCCTTGTAACACTGCCTATATCAGGTGATACAACAGCTTGTGTTTTAATCAGGTTTGCCTGTTTGGTTCCAGTGGTTAACTGTAATAATCAATTTGGGGGAAATAACCAACTTTAAATTTAAAGTCAAACTACACCAGCTGGAAAGATTAGGTGTTTACCTTTATAAAATCGCTCTGTAAAATAACATTAATTCAGTATTTACGTCATTCCGACACTGAAAGAATTGATCTCTGCATCCACATAATCAAAACAGCCCTCATGCGTATAACTGGCAACATTGCTGCATCAGTTCTGCTTATATCGCAGAAAAAATGTATTAATATTGCACCAACTTAAAAGCAGTGAACATAACACGAGAATTAAAATAAAATGAAAGAAAATAATTCCAAACTCTCCTATTACACTAAAAATATGTTTATTTTCATCACCGTGTTTTTTACTTAGATTTTCGAAGTTGCAATCTGCTAAAATCCATTTGATAGTTTGCATTAGGCTGTTTGAAATGGCTGACATTTAGAGTGAGATTGCGAGACAATCGCAAAAATAGATGCGTCAGTTCCAATAAGGCAAGCTAACGGTAAAAATAACAGTATACAGATATTAAACTAACAAATCAGATATAAACTAGTGAACTTCTGAATAAAATAAAACTAGGCACATCTACACTTAATACTACATTACATGTACATACATCAGACAAGCGTCTGCGCTTTTACACGGACGAATGAAAAATACCGCAGTGCCTTTTAATGCAAACACTCCCGCGTTTACCGTTTCTTCCACATCAGTCACGTCCCACTTTTCTCAGTACAATGGCACCCCCTTTGTGTAAGGATTTATTATTTGTTGTTATTCTTCCCACAAAAAAAGGTTTATGAAACATATCACGTTTTGATAGGAACCGACAAAAACTATGCATGCAAGCTTTTATTAGGTTTGGGTTTAATTCCATTTTAAATCTGACACACAATCTGTAAATGTGGAAAACTGTGCTACCGGTCGCTGTTGAGTGTATCTGTGACAGCCTTGCAGACTAGCTCGCAGTCCTTCTCCAGCCTATTGAGTGTGTTCTGGACTGTCTGGTTCAGGGTTCTCTGTATGGTGGAAGACACCTCCTCGATGTGATTGACATATTGACTGGGCTGTGAAAACATGTATGGGTGGGTAAGAAGGTAAGTGTAATGTACCAGTGTAAGGTGGCTAACACTGGTGGCTTTAAAGGCGTATATTTCAGTGATCCAAACAAATATGATTTTTGAACTTTGGTAGTACCTTGTTGGGATTGGGAATATAGATATTATGCAGGTCAAAGCCAGACTTCTTGAGTCCGGAATGTTTACACAACTCCTGCACAATCTGCATCATCACTCTCTGTAACACACAATCATAACCCGTCATAAGGGCTGACGTGAAGTGCACAATCTGAAAGATTCAAGAGAATCCAGGACCACCACCACCACCACACACCTGTCTGTCTGACTCGCCCCCAGCCTCGTCAGCTTTGCTGAGGTAAAAGCGGAGTCGATCTCCCTGCCTTTCGTTGAGTTGCTCCACGATGCCGAGGGTGCGTCTGCACAGAGCCTGTCCCATCGGGTCGAAGAAGACCAGGATCAAATCGCACACATCACCTGAAGAGCACAAAGGTCACCATGAATCATGCACCTAACGTCATATGGATAAAAAGTCAAAGAAGGTGGACGAAAACAAAAACAAAGCCTCGTCGGGAGAACCCACACACCTAGCCAGAGTATGGCCTGGTCCACATCAAAGGGGTACTTCATATCCCCATCCACGAGTCCCGGAGTGTCCACAAACGTCACCAAACTGAACTGTTTCTGCCGAGAAGTGCAGATCTCAGTGCTGACGTACTCAGACACACCTTAAACAAAAAGAATTATTATGTAGAAATTATTTATTATTAAATTACTGTTTATTAGATGATTTGTTTATTTATCAAATTTCTTTTTAATGTAATGATTTTTAAACGTCACTTAAACGTAAGCTTTGCCAAAACAAAGTGCATGCAAATTTGTAATGTATTTATGTTACAAATGTTTTTTTTTTTTATATATATATATATATATATATATATGCCTATAAATACAGTATGCACACAAGCACAATAAACTTATTATTGGGTCTAACTTTTAATGACTAACCTTTAACCTCTTGAAGTGGCTTGAGGTGGGGATACAACTGGAAAACTAAATTACCCTACAAGAATAGAGGTGAAAGGTCAAAGGAGAAGCAAACCTATGATGGCCAAATTTCACACACATGCATTCTCCAAATTAAAATAATAAACATAGCATTCACCGTAAAAGACTCTCTCTTGCACCCATTAGTAACAAAGGTGAAGCCCGGCGTCTTGTTCACAGCTCCAGTCTTTTGGATGTAGTCCTCTATATACCTACAACCAATATTTATAACTGAGAAGCAAATTCACTTCAAATAATCCCAATACTGCACTTCCAAATATGTAATGTTTTTAAACATATATACCAGTTGATGAAGGAGCTTTTTCCAGCTGACTGATTCCCTATCACCATCACAGTGATCTTCTTCTTGGGAGGCAGCAACGTCATGGCAACAGACTGAGCTATTGATATTAATCCTAAAAAGAAAAGCATGTAGGCTGAGTCCATTTGTATTTTAGACGCTTTAAATTCATTCATTCATTCCTTTGCTGAACCGCTTAATCTTATGAGGGTTAGGCTGGAGCCTATCTCGGCCAACACAGGGTGAAGGCGTGGATTCACTTTGAACAGCTCGCCAGTCCATCATAGGGCAACACACATACAACCATTCACACTCACACCCACACCTGTGCCATATCAGTGCACACTTGTGCACAGAGATTGATTTTTGGGATCATGTCTGGGATTGTTTTTGTCTTGGGCATGGGCATCACATTCATGTGCATAACATAACTATGCCTTATCATCCCACAATCTCACAGAGCTGTATACCGCAATAAAATAAGCAATTTGTTTTTCTGAAAACAAAAGTTTAAAAAAATAAAAAAAATTCAACCCCTGCCTGAAACCAAGCAGGTTTGCATGTGTGGTCTGTTGATATTTGCAAGGGAAATAGACTTTCAAAGTCAAATGTACCAGACAGGAAAGAAGGCCTAAGCAGTCGCTGGAAGGACCATAAACATTACACTAAGTTTGAAGCTGATTTAAATCCTCTGTGGATAAAATAAATGTTATAGTTGATACACATTAAGGGCCTGGGTACCTCACCAGTTGGTCCATAAGTTGATAATGATTATTATTATTATTATTATTATTTTATATTTACACTGGAGAAAATCACATTCCATCCACATCTTACATTTATAAACGAGTTAGTATTGGTTTTCATCTAGACCGGGTATGTTAATTCAAATCCTCATTCGTTCACCATGTGGTTTCATCCAAACCCTCATTCATTCGTCATGTGGTTTCATCCAAACCCTCATTCATTCGTCATGTGGTTTCATCCAAACCCTCATTCATTCGTCATGTGGTTTC
>JBCNYH010000003.1:17783688-17803836 GCA_039654325.1 Tandanus tandanus
CTATCTATCTATCTATCTATCTATCTATCTATCTATCTATCTATCTATCTATCTATCCATCTATCTATCCATCCATCCATCCATCTATCTATCTATCTATCTATTCACCCACCCAACCACCAATCAATCCATTCATTTCTATCTATCTATCTATCTATCTATCTATCTATCTATCTATCTATCTATCTATCTATTAGAATTAAATTTCTTTTTGTGTTTTATATCTATGATGTGCGCGCTGTTTCAAAAGAGAAGTTTACAATTTGCGTCACTTCCGGTCGCTCCCCTCTTCCGTCTGTCTCGCGCATGTGTAGCTCTCTTTACGACTCGGCTGGCAAAGATGGCGGACACCCAGGTACTTTCAGCCAGGCGGCGTGGTGGTTATAAAGCGGTTATTTTGCCGTGAGTTTTAGTCGCTTGTGGTATTATTTGATATTTGCGAGCTCAGGAAGCCTGTTACTGCGCAGGTTTGGTCGTTTAGTGAAGCTGTTTGTTGATTTTTTGAGAGATTTATCGACTTGCTGAGCGGAAACAGCCGCGAGGGCCGCGTGAGGGAGTGAAGCGTGTCGTCTGGTACCGCCAGAGATTCGTTTTCTTTGTTTAAATAGTCTCTGTTTACATGGTTTATTACGGGTTTTCTGGTTGTGTGTTGTTTTTGAGAGGGCTGGGTGTCTTTATTAGGCCTGCACACTGACCTAACCATTCATTTGAGCTGATTATAACTCCTTTATTAGCATGGCTTTGAATTTCCTAATAATTCGTAAATCCACAGGTTTCCCAATCTGGAAGTGCACATTTATATGTTCCTTTAAAAATAATCCTGGAAATACTTAACCATGCAGGGTGGTGATGCTTTAAGACCAGGGTTGGGGGCCTGAGTGATTTAAAATGCACAAAATGACTTCTATATATTGAGCATTATGTACAAGAACAGATTTGTAAAAACTTGGTGTCTCATTCCCTCCCTGAGACTATACACTTCACCCTCGGATTATTAGGGGGGATAGGCTGTCAGGGAACCTCAAAAGTCCGGCAATCGCTAATGTCTGGGGTCCGTAACATTTCCCGGACATTTACTGTAATCTGTCCGGCAATCACCATTATTCTGATTTTTACAGCACTTATCTGACACTCAATACGCAATATTGTGTTTCCACAAACTTAAGGAGCGAATCAGCACATTCTTTTATCACATTCACGTTAAATGTGGGTTCCGGCTCGTCCACTTTCCCTTCGCTCTCCCGTCACTGATGCCACTATCTGTTCATTGGACATTATTCCGTGCCCCTCTGCGGCTTCATTTTCGTCCATCCACTCGGACAGGAGGGAAGTTTGAAAATCATGACCGACCCGGACTTCCATAATCGGACTTGTCCGAACATTTTCCCGGCAATACCAAATGTCCGGCGCCGGATTTTGTACGAGAAATAGGGGTACGGGAAATCGAGGGTGAAGTCTAATTTGTTAAAATCCCGGCTGGTTCAGATTTCCGTTTTTCACTAATCGTATAAAAATTCCTACGTAGGTCCACCTAATTTAGTCCTGCTGCATATGATGTCTTTTCTCACGATGGTCTTCCAAGCCATTGATGCTTTGACGACAGTGCCTATACGGCTTCACTGATGCAGCCCCGACTACTTTTAACTGTCCTGAGCCGGATGTAGTCGACTTGCATTAATAACCAATGGTTTTTTTTCCCTCCTTTTGGCAGAATGAAAGGGCGTACCAGAAGCAGCCCACCATCTTTCAGAACAAAAAGCGAGTGTTGGTCGGTGAAGCAGGCGCAAAAGAGAAGCTCCCACGTTACCACCGAAATGTTGGTTTAGGCTTCAAAACCCCCAGAGAGGTGAGTCCGGATTTGTGATCGTATTGTTTTAACTGCAGATGATGTCTTTTCTCACGATGGTCTTCTGAGCTGTTCGGGCTCTGAGGATAGTGCCGTAAGGCTGTGCTGATGCAGTTTCTCTGAATGTGTTTTATTTTTTTATTTTTTTATTTTTTTTTATTTTTTGGCAAGTCTATATAGCATTTGTTCTCTAATTTTTTTTTTGTTTTTCTTAACAGGCTATTGAAGGCACTTACATTGATAAAAAATGCCCCTTTACCGGCAATGTATCCATCAGAGGCCGTATTCTGTCTGGTACGTTGCTTTATTTAGATTCTACCCATGACTTTCTTTCTTTCTTTGTGGTGTTTACTGGGTTGCAAATGATGTCTTTTCTCACGATGGTCTTCCAAGTCCTTTGGGCTTTGACGACATTGCCTTCTGGCAGTACTGAAGCTTCCAAAAAGACCACAAACTCTTTTCTATTATTTATAGAAATTCTATTATTCTTTTCTATTATCTATTATTATTTTATAGTTTAACCACTTTTTTTTGAGCAGTAGTCATGTACCTGGAATATTTATCTTGAATGTTGTTCATGCTGCAGGCGTGGTGACCAAGATGAAGATGCAGAGAACCATCGTCATCAGACGTGATTACCTGCACTACATCCGCAAGTACAACCGTTTTGAGAAGAGGCACAAGAACATGTCTGTCCACCTCTCTCCCTGCTTCAGGTGAATCATCGGTGCTTGATCGAATCAGTTGTAAAGTGTAGTTTAAGTTGTTGTAGCTGCAGGTAGGGGTTTTGTTGCTTGCAGATGCTGCACATGATGTTTTTTCTCACGATGGTCTTCCAAGTCTATGAGGCTCTGACGACATCGCCAACTGGCATTACTGATGCAGCTTAGTTAATATCTAATAATAATTTTCTTTAAAAGTTTGAGTTTTAGCTTCTGTTTGTGCATCTGGAGATGATTTTTAGCTCTACATTGCAGTTTAGTGGTGCTGGCTTCATGGTTGCCTCGGATCAACCGAAGTGATATTATTTTAGTGGAGTGTGTCCAAGAAGCTTTTTTTTTTTTTTGTGTGTCCTTTTCTACAGGGATGTCACTGTGGGTGACATCGTCACTGTCGGAGAGTGCAGACCCCTCAGCAAGACTGTGAGGTTCAACGTGCTGAAGGTCACCAAAGCAGCAGGAGCCAAGAAACAATTCCAGAAGTTTTAAAGGTGTTCATGGGACATTTTCTGGAGTCTGCTGGATTGCCATGACTTTTCGAAGTGTAACTGAAAATAAATCTGTTCTTTAGACTGGTGTGACAATGTGCCTTTTTACCCCCTTTTTACAATTTATTTATTTATTTTTTAGATTCATGTAGTGTAAATGCCTGGGTAACCTTTTAGAATATCCACTGCATTTGGGAACTTGACAGTGCAAACTATAGACATTGGTCAAAACTGTTGTGCTAGATGTCCGTTAATCATATTGGTCACTAAAATGTCTCTTGTGCAGGTGAATCCACTTTAAATATTTAGCAACTCTTTATTTATTTATTTATTTATTTATTTATTTTTCGAGTGTTGTACTGTGTCTTGCCATACATGGCAACAAAGTGAAGTCGGTTTTGTGAACAGTTAAAATATCAATGTCTTGTCACTTTTTCTTCTGCACTTTAGAAGCTAGAGTGGTGTGCCTTCAAATAGCATTTTCCTTATGAAAAGGGGGCAGCCGTAGCCTAATGGTTAGAGAAGCGGCTTTGGGATCGAAAGGTCGCTGGTTCGATTCCCGAACCAGCTGGCAAAGCGTGTGGTGGGGGGGGTGAGCTGCACCTTTCTTTCCTCCACATTCATGGCTGAAGTGCCCTTGAGCAAGGCACCTAACCCCCAGCTTCTGTCTGAGTGCACGCTCACTTTGGATGGGTTAATTGCTTAAAATTTATTAAAATAAATGTAAATATTTTTCCTCGTGGGATTAACACAGTATAGCAATATCAAAAATACCTTGACAAACAATAAAATTGCTATGGCTGCACAGTGCTGATACCCTTCACAATTATTGGCAGCTCTTGTTAAGAGAAGAAAACCTGAACCTTATTGAAATAAACGTATTCAAGAAAAAAACCTCAATCTAGAGGAACCCACAGAAGCATAGGGCGTACATGCAAACTCAGAAAAGAAACACCCTCGTAAAGCCAGGACATTCCTGCTGTGAGGTGGACGAGCCACTACATTGCTGCGCCCCACCAGCACTAAATTGTCACTACTGCGTTGTCTGTCAGGCTAATTATGTTGAGACATGGTCCAATGCTTGCATGGGTTCTTCCAGGGACTCTGGTTTCCTCCAAATATTGGCGATTTTCAGAGTGCCTTGAGGTTGAATGGATGTTTGTCCGAGAGAATGGGTTCTGTAGGTGGCTTACAACCCTCTTACAAACGTATTGCGATGGAAACCAAGGAAAGCGCCCCGATGCAAGACGGATGAATAACTTTAAATCAAAATGTCTAAATATGTTACTTGGAAAAGAAAGACTAGTCTTCTCAGTCAACTGAGCCATGATCCAACTCATTCACCTACTTGCCCAACTGCTTAATCCTTCTATGGTCGCGGGGAGGTTGGAGCCTATCACTGCCAACACTGGGCGAAGGCAGAGTACACCCTGAACAGCTCGCCAGACCCTCGCAGGGCCAACACACACACTCGGCCATTCACACTCAGACTCGTACCAAGGGGCAATTTGTGCGTGCGTTTGGACAGTGGGAGGAAACCGGAGTACCCAGAGGAAACCCATGCAAGCACGGTGAAAAACATGCAAACTCCATAGAGAAACCCCCGAGCCCGGGATTCGAACCCAGAGCCTTGTGCCAACCACCGTGGAAAGCTCCAGTAAAGTCTCATAGAAAGTGGAGGTCCCGCCTACTTCCGTGTTCGTCATCACGTAACATTACGTCCAGTTTGAGCGTGGCGGCGCCAAGCTAATAGTTCAGCCTCGGTGGATATTTTTCGGATGAGAGTTTGTGTTAATTACTTGATTTTGAGCGATGTGACGAAGCTGTAGCATGTAGTAAGGATGTGTAGATCAGTTTATCTTTCTCTTTTTAAAGTCTGAGCTAAACTGGAGGACATGACAACCACGGTAAAGTCATTTAGCCGCTTGTTTTGCTAACTTCATTTATACTTTATGCTAACTGTTATGCTAGCTTCAGTTAGCTTATCATAGTAAACTTAGCAAACACTGCTGGCAGCCAGAATACTGATTAATAAATGACTGGAGAGGTCTTTTATCAAATATATTTCTTGTTGTTTAGGCTTGCAACAAGTGGAGAGCACTTTTCAGCATCGGAGAAGACCTGGATGATGAAGTATGTACAGTGTGTGTGTGTGTTTAGAGACATGACAAACATGGGGGTGTGTAGTGTTTATAACTCAGGTCTCATACCTGAACTTGTATAATCCTTTTCTCAATCATTTTCTACACACTGTAGCATGTTTTCCTGCTTTAATACATAATTTAAGCTTGAATACCAATCTGCATGTCTCAGGTCCATCAGAATAATACAAACAAAAATGCTTATCTTATGATTTGAATCAGGTGTGATAAATCAGGAAAACCTCCTGGACCCTGGTACCCTTTTATTGCAGGCCCACATTTAATCCTATACATCTAACTGTGCTAAAGTACCTGGATTTATTAGCTGATAAGTTAAATCAGGTGTGCTGGAGTAACAGAGAAGAGCTCAGCGGGGAGGCTGGCGCCCATCTCAGCCCACTCTGGGCGAGGACAGAGTACACCCTGGACAGCTCGCCAGGCCATCGCAGGGCAGAAACAGCCTACTCTTGACGAAAATCAGCAATGGTTCTTTTACACGCCTCTCACCACAGACAGTGACAGACATGGCCGGCCTTTGATAACCCAGTTAGCTGCACTGGGGGCATGATGGAACATTGAGGGTCTGTTTAGTTCAGTGCCATCCACTGAGCTTGACGTGCATACCTGTTTTAGTATATACTACATGGGAACAAGAGCAAAAAAAAAAAGAAGTGTGTGAACCTATAAAATCGTGACTGACGCATGACCCCCAAGTGCACATGTGAGCAGGTGCATAAGAGCTGTGTAACAGCTTCTCTTTAACTCTTTTTAAGAGTTTTAGTATATAGTACACACAGAAACAAAGAAAAGCAAAATAAAATGAGGCTTATGTAGTTTATTTTTTCTGTATATTATGAAGTACAGAGGCAGGTCGGGTGAGGTCTGTGAGCTCTGAGCAGAGGTAACTGCTGTGTAGCTAATGGTATTTTTGTTATTCTTGTTCAGGGTTTAGTACAAACTACATGGAAACATAAGTAAATTGTGTTCCGTAAAGGTGTGTTTTTAAACTCATTTTTATGGTTTATTTTTTGATGTTAATACCGCCTGATTCAGCTGACTTTGAGAGTGTGTTTCTGTCTGGCACTTCGATTCCAGCATTATCCACTCAGAATAATGTTTTTATATTACCCTGATAGTGGACCAATCACATTGCACTGCTCCTCCGTAGTATATACTGACATACTTCATACTGTTCATGCCCTTTTAAACATTCATTATTGAATGGATAATCTATGGACCCCGAAAGATGGGTCTAAAATGATCAGGCGAACACTGAGTTTGGGTGTGTTTTTAATTTTCTCAGAGGAGGACGGAGGAAAACACCAACATGGCCAATCTGTCTGTTGGTGAAATATCAGTAGCGCCTGGGGAAATTACCCCTGGCTCCCATGTAAATTGAATCCCATCTAAATAGGGCTTGTGTTTTGAATTTCATTAAATGTATGAAGTAAAAGAATGTGAAAAGATGCTGTCATTGAGTGATGCATCATTCTGTCCATTGACTGATCTTTGTTTCATTTATGTGGTTAAATCTTGTGTTGCTGTTTTGTAGGACTTGCTGGAAGCTGACTGGACACACACATCAGCTTCTGGGTCATCTGCAGCTCCAGCCCTACAAGAATCGCATGCTGTTTGTTCCCATGATGCACAGCACAGCTCTGCTGCACCATCAACCAACGTCTCAAACGGCAGTTCGGTGCCAGGGTCTTCGGCAAGACTTTCCGAGCTTTCGGAATCCAGACCTGTGAAAGGTTTAAGAAGCCTGGCCATCCCTGCCTCTTCATCCGTCTTCCACTCTATCCCTTCCATACATACCGCTTCTCCTCAAGCACCTTACCTGGGCTCTAATGCAGTTTCATCCCTACAACATCCCTCAAGTTGTCCACCTGGCCAGTCAAACCCTCAACCTGGTGTCTGCAACATTTCAAAGAAAGACATTCCAGCTCAGGATGACTTTGATGAATGGGATGTAGATCTGGAGGAGTTGGACGAGTGTGTGCCCCAGGAAGTTTCGGCTCCAGGCACAGTGTGTGAATCTGACAGCACTTCTCCTGCTAAACGACCGCGATCATCAACTGGGAGTGAAGGCCCACCCATTCCGTCTTCTCTCAGAGGATTCTGTAACACTACTTCACAATCTGCACCCCCGCAGTCTTTCATCCGTTCCCCGTGTCCTAGTACGTTCACCCCGCCAAACAACTTGCAACCCCGTGGACCTTCTGCGTGCCGATTCACCAGGCCGGTGACTCCTGGCCCGGTGAGACCGACATCTCAGTGGCACAGAGGGCCTCTTACTCCTCAAGCACAACATCGCTCGCTATTCCAGGCTGTATCTCCTGCTCCGTCGACTCCACAAACACCCCGTCCTCCCCACATGCCCGTCCTGACTAATCACCTGGTCCAGCTGGTGTCTGCAGCCAATAAGACACCTCAGAGGCCGAGGAGCGATACTGTCCAGCCCAAAACACGCCGGTTTCCTGGTCCAGCAGGGGCTCTGCCAAAACAGGTGACTCCCAAGGGGGTTTATCTTGGTTTAACTGTGCAGAAATGTTAAGGTGATGTAGGTGGAAGCTTTGAGTATGACAAGTTCTGTTGGTCAAGTCGCATTTGTTTTGTCTGTACTTCATTTTCTTATTCCACAGATCAGCGGGAAGAGTCTGGATGACATCGTCGTCGCAGTTCCACAGACTCCAGCACACGGGGCTGTGGCTCGCCTGCGGAGTGAGGTACCCTACATACCTCATTACACCATCTCTGTACAGTGAGTCCTTGGCTTACGACAGGGTTCCGTTCCTACGTCACGCTGTAAAATGGATTTTGTCATGAGTCGGATCACACCCCTTAACTATGCTGAGTAGCAGTAGCAAAATCACAATCTAGGATATTAAAACATATTTCTATGACACATGAAAGCGTAGCTAGCAGTAACATAAATATAAAATAAAAATTGAACACAGGGGTCCAGATGCTCCCTCCGAAAGGACCATTTCGTAATATGCCACTACAGAACAAGCATAGCAAGTTGGAAAGCCCCAGCTTCAGCACGCGGCAAGTAAATGTCCGAAAACTAAAGTGTGACAGACAGAACCCATTCCTATCCCTCCCGATGGGTGGGAGCTAATAAAATAAAACGTAATAAGAGAACACTTCCATACTTTTACTCCTGTGGTTGACTTGCACACTGGAAGGGGCGTTGAAATGGAAGGGAGGAGGAAGCTGGAGAATCCTCGGTCGGGTGCCGCACGACTGACTCATTCTTCCGCCGCATGCGCGAACTAGTTCGTGTTTACGACGCAGACGTCAAAAGTTGGAATAGCGATACTTAATGACTTATGGCACGAGTGTCGTAACCCCGAAACATCATATGTCGGGTCCGTAGTAAGTTGAGGACTTACTGTACATGTCCTATTTTGTAGAGTATTACATAGGTATTTAGCCTTAGTAAGTGACCCCACCCCCAACATCTCGACTGCTATCGAGAAATGGGTTGGCACCTATATTTTCTGAGAGTGTGTGTTTTGTGTGTGGGTGGATATGAACAGGTCCCGAGCTCCCAAGGAAATGAAGAAGAGGAGTTCAATGCAGGTCCATGGGCAGTAATGAAGGCTGAGATGGGATTGGATGAGAGAAACCCTTCCTGTTTCCTCCATTCATCCAGTGTTGTCATGGTGCTGCGGAAAGTAAGCAGCGCATTCGAACCACAGTTTGCTTATAAATATACACTAATAGCAGACATTAATTGTTCTTTCAGGGTTGCATTAATCCACTAAAGTTCCTCTGACCTTAGGGTTGGGTCTAAATGCTTTCCTTCTTTGCTTAATGTCTTTTCTGCTCCTTTATTACTTTGTTGTCTTTCTTAGGCGGCCTTAAGGCAGCTGCCTAAAAATAAAGTTCCTAACATGGCTGTGGCGTTAAAGAGCATCTTGCACACACACGCTGATGCCAAAGCGGTGTTCCGGGACCCCACGGGTGAGACGCGCTTCATGCAGACATTAGTGTGAATGTGTTTAAGAGTGATTCACTTTCAAGGACTGTGTACATAGGCATTGTTATTTGCAAATGGTTTTTGCTTACACACTTGCTATGTGTCAGAAAGGAAGCATTTGATTAAATTCAGCGTCATATTTCGAAGTTCTCCAATAGCAACGATTGACCAGTCAGGGCTTAGCAATGTAACTAGACATGGGCACATCTTTTATGAATGAACAAGAGTGTTGTGTGTTATTTGTAAGCTGACAGCCAGACAAAATGGGGGGAAAAGGTTCATCGCAAAGTATTTTAAAATCTGTTCAGGTCAGCAAGGTTCGGATCAAACAGCAAAACTGATGCTGTAATTAAATTCGAACGACTTTCCCCTTCTGAAACTCCACACCACTCCATTCTGGTCTTCCACTGATCATGGCAGTGCAGTAGGTCTTCTCCTGCCGTCTCCGAAAGTGGCGTCGTTTTCTTTTCCGCTTCTTAAACAGCCTCGAAAGGAGTCCTGACTTGATTCATCCTTGGCGAAGCAGGTGTTTTTCAACACATTGACTGCTGTTTGTTTCAAGTTCGTACTGGAAGATTCGCGTCTTGTTGCGTGCAATCACTTTTTTCAAAAAGAATTTGTGATCGCTTCAGTTTGTTCGAAAAAGTCAGCGCTAATTCGCTTGTGATTTTCTTTTTTGACACGAAGTTTTGTCACGTTCAGATTTTCGCACAAAAGATTCGCCTACTGCTTTCTTTACTAAGAAGCATTTTAAGTAACATGTAATTTTGTACCAGATAATGTAGAAACCTAAGGCAGAGTTTTATAATGAATATACAGTCCTGGGCAAAAAAACTGAGCCAACATTGAAATTACATATTTGTAGGTATAGCGGCAAAAGTATGTAACAGCAAAGAGTACATCATTACCAGTTAGTGGTGATGGTTTGTCTTAACACCAGCTAATTTATATCAACGAATTAATTTTATAACTAAAAAACGGCCCAGCCCACACCGGCAAGGCCACTAAAGCTTGGCTGGACAAGAACGGCATCAAACTCCTATTCAGTCCAGATTTGAACCGAATAGAGAACATCTGCTATACATCCAACATAAATTAGTTGGACGAAAGTTTAGTAACACCACTGAACTTTGGGAGGCTGTCAAGTACGAGCGGACATTTCCAGATGCAGGAAACTTTCAGCGAGTCGAACCAAGAGACTTTCACATACTTATAAATATATTGAATCTGTTATAGTTAATAATTACTAAAAGTTTGGAAAATACAGACATGGCTCAATTTTTTTTTTTTTTTTGCCCAGGAGTGTGGAGTGGCTCAAGACGTTTACACAGTGCAGTACCTTTAACCCCCAGGAAAGTTTATAAGTTACTCTATGCAAAGTTTTTTAAATTTGTGGTGTGAATTTCCGAATTTCAATGAAAAACTTTCAGTCATTTATATTTATGGATTTATATAATAATTACAGATACAAATACATGTACTATTTGTAGAAAGCTAAATTGATTAGCTAATCGATTCTAGCTTTGATTGGTGTGGGCTTTATGCTTGCAGTGTGTTGTTACTGTACTTCTATGAATACGCCATCATAAAAACCACTCTGACCTTGGATTTATTCATAGAAACAAGCAACGACAACAAAAAACCTAAAGCAGCATGCTAACACCCCTCATTATGGTAGACAGGGATGCTGAGGAGATGCATTGAAGGTGAATGCGTACAGTGTACAGGGGACAGGCTATGCTATACATCAGGATCTCTTGGGCTTTTGTATCAGGACACCTTTGAAAGCATCTGCTGATTAAACTTGCACATGTCCGTCTGTATGAACTAGGTGAGATGAGGGGTACAGTTCACCGACGGTTGCTGGAGGACAGACAGGGAGAGCTAAAGCCTGGTGCAGTGCTGCTACTCAAACAAGTAACTCCTGCACGTCCTCCTTCACAACACCCATAAATCTCCTCGTCTCCTCCTCCCGGGCAGTTCCGTCCTCAACATTCTTCCACCAATATACCCTTCATCCCTCCTCTGCACATCGCGGAACTGTCTCAATCTGTCCTCTCTTATTTTATCCCCGAACACTTCTACCTGTGCTGTCCTCGAACATATTCGTTCCTAATTCTATCCTTCTTGTCACTCAGAGAAAATCCCAGAATCTTCCAGCTCCGCCTGCTGTGTTTTTGTTTGTGCTACTGTCTCCAGACCGTCACTACTCTCTTGTAAACCTTTCTCTTCACTCTTACAGATACCCTCCTATCACACTGTTGTCCACCCATTCCACCCTGCCTGCACTCTCTCCTTCACTTCTCGACCACACCGTTCTCATTCCTCATCATGTTATCTATGGAATTTTTAAGAATCTCTCTAATCCTCTTCTCCAGGTGGGCGTGTTCTCCCCGTCTAATAGGAACCACTACCTGAATGTGACACCCAATAACCTTCTTCGAATCTACCCTCCTGACGGAACAGTCCACATGTCCTCCCAGCCTACAATGGTTAGTGGCTATGTTTTTCTATGCTTCAGCAGGGTTACATGGATACACACACACACACACACACACCACGTTTTTGATTAATGTTTATCATTCAATACAGTATTTATGTATTACACTCCCCCCATCTTGTGTTGAATGAAAATACAGGAGCCTATTGGGTCACTGCATCGTAAGTCCTCCAAGCCTGAAGGGGGCCCCGTGTCTCAGATGGAGCTGCATTATGATGATGAGGAGGGGGAGGAGGCGGCAGCGATGCAGAGGAGCGCCCCAGCTAAACTTCCAGTCCTCGTTAATGGGCTGGCCCAGTCTACTACTACTACTACCCGACCTGACTGCTCAGAGGACGCTCAGTGGGATGAAGGTGCACTGATTTTTCAGAAGCTGAGTGTTTTATCGAAAAGGATCTTTTATTTACACGAGCTTTTAAGAGTGACGTTTATCTGACACATTTCTGAGCCGACCTGCATCATGCACAAATGCCCCCCAACATACTCTCTGTCCTAGATCTATGCATTTTATTACATATATTTATTCCATAACACGACACTGGCTCATTTTTTAAAACGCAAACTGCAACATTACCTTTCGACCAATCAGAGTCACTCATTTCCATGATGTAATTCAGCATCGTCTCGTGTTTTTGATTGGACAAGAGTGGGGGGAAAAATCTGTATAGAGTTTACATGTTTCCTCCGGCTATTCCAGTTTCACGGTTTGCACATTAGGCAAACTGGCTGATCCAAATTGACCCTAGGTGTGGATTTGAGTGTGAATGGTTGTATGCGTGTTGGCCCTGCCATGGTCTGGCGAGCCGTTGAGAGTGTACCCCGACTTCGCCCTGGGTCAGCTGAGATAGGCTCCAGTCCAGCCTCCCTGTGACCCCAGCAGGATTAAGCGGTTTGACAGACAAGTGAGTGAGAGTCACTACTATGGAACAATGGATTTGGGACATTTTTATTTAATTTTTTCCCCCCATTCTAGTTTGTGAAACACAAGAGGGCAACAGAGGGCAGTTTTATAAATTGCGTGCTGTAATTCACTGAGGTTTAATGGAATTAAAGGTTAACATCTGTGAAACTCATTTGATGTGCATATGTTTCTAAATACGTATTGTTAATCCGCTTGTGTCTTGCAGATGATCTCGATGAGCTGCTTGGGGAGTTGCCTGAGTCTTACTGAGCCGGACACTGATACCATCATCACAGAAGTCTTCCAAACCACAATCAAATGGCTTGACTGCATGTTTTTTCCCCTTCCACTTTATGTTTGTATAGAAGCTGTTGTAAAATATGTACCCAAACAGAAAGCAGTCAACTCGATAAAATGAAGAATAAATGTTTGAGATTGTCTTCTGTGTTTTGATGGTTTTTTATATTTTTTATTTTTTATTCTCTCTGGATAAATAATTGTGTATATACTACACACTCACTCACTCCTTTGACGAACCACTTACTTCTATTAGGGTCATGGGGAGGATGGATCCTATCTCGGCCAACACTTGGCGAAGGTGGGGTACACCCTGAATAGCTCACCAGACCGCCGCTGGGCCAACACACACAACTATTCACACTCTCATACACACATAGGGCCAATTTGTAACAGCCAGTTAGCATAAATTTGGACTGTGGAAAGATAAGAATAGGGTTATCAAGCACGAGGAGAACATGCAGACTTCACACAGAAACGCCAAAGCTTGGGACTCGAACCCAGGATCTTTTTGCTGTGAGGCGGGCGTGTTAACCACTACACCAATGTGCCACCCTATACTACACAGAATGGTGCAATTTAATTGGTTTGCTGTTCTCAGTTAAAATCAATTCAGTTATTTATTGTCACTGTAGAAACAATGAGAATAACTTCAGCATCTCTTCAAAAACGGCGTAGCACAGGTATAAAGAAAAACAAAGACAAAAAACTAAATAAAGCATATCCCTTAAAGTGCAGTGAATAAAATACAGCTCTGATGCAGGTACCGGAGAGGGGAATTATGGAGGGAAGTGTGATGTGGAATGGGTGATGTGCTAGGGGAACTTCACCTTGCAAACTCAAGATTCAATCAAGATGGCCGATGAAAACTGGGTTGGCATGCTCACTAATGCAAAAAAAAGAAAAAAAAAGTCTCAAAAAGTGCAAGGTTATATAATATGTCCTTGTTTTTCCACATTAAAAAAAAAGAAACATTTTTGTCAAACTTTGAATCAGATTGTCTCAATGGAGTGTGTGTGAAATAAACCTAAAAATCTCTTTAATTTGCTTTTCTCATGATCTGTACTTTATACTAAAATATATGTATAGTTTGCTTCATATTCAGTGGATATCGATTCATACTCCATATAATGTAGAATAGTCACCAATAGTCACTGCATTATTCCATAGTGACTATTATATACTACTATTCCATAGTGATGGGTGCAAAACCAACAGAGTGTTCACTGTCAGCAAATTCATTCATTCATTCATTTTCTAAGCCGATTAATCCTAATTAGGCTGGCGCCCATCTCAGCCGACTCTGGGCGAGGGCGGGGTACACCCATGGACAGCTCGCCAGGCCATCGCAGGGCCAACACACACACAACCATTCACACCCACTCTCACACCTAGGGGCAATTTGGAACCACCAATCAGCTTACTGTGCATGTTTTTGGACAATGGGAGGAAACCCACACATCATTTCCACTGCTGGCTCGAATCACCTCCCTTGTGATATCGCCACCATTTTTTCGCAGGCATCATCCTCCGCTGTTGTGTTCATCTCGACTTCCCTTTGTCCTCTGATATGAAGGATGTTGTTTTCATGCTAATTTAACACCGTGATTTGTTTGTTACGCACCAACTGCAGTCTTACTCAGGCATTAACGCTGAACTGTCAGAGGAAATGTGAAAGGCATCTGTGTATTGATGAGTGTAATATTTGAGCTGTCATAGAGACAGGTGTATTGGTGTGGGTTTCTATGGTTACTCCAGTCAGCGCCCTTGAATTTAAAGCAGCTTTCAAGATAAAAGTCTGACAGCTTGATCCACTTTCTAAGGTCGAGATGACAAAATGGGTAGTTTAGGGTCACTGCCATGAACTTAAATGAACTTTATTCATGTCAGAACGTGTCCTGTACTGAAAGACATGTTGAATAAGAAGTACTATAACCTTTTACAGCTGGATGTCTCTTTCCTTGTTCCCTGTATGCTTTCTCACCTTTCTCTACTTCTCTGGCAGGTTATGATATCCTCAACGCACCCAGATATTCCCACTTGAATTATAGAGTTATGTAATTGCATGTACATTCATTAATAATTCATGTCTCCTTGTTTTAACTCTACAGACTCATGGATTGTAAATGTTGGCACAGTGGCGTAGTGGTTAGCACGTCCCCTGGCTTGGCGAGGGTGTTTCTGCGTGGAGTTTGCATGTTCTCCTCATGCTCGCATAGGTTTCCTCCGGGTACTCCGGTTTCCTCCCACAGTCCCAAAATCAGCACAGTAGGCTGATTGGCGGTTCCAAATTGCCCCCAGGTGTGACAGTGAGTGTGAGTGGTTGTGTGTGTGCTGGCCCTGCCAGGGTGTACATCGCCGTCGCCCAGTCTGCTTGCATGGGTTTCCTCTGGGTACTCCGGTTTCCTTCCACAGTCCAAAATACACATTAGGCTAATAAAGGTTGCAAGTAGGTGTGAGTGTGAATGGTTAAGTGTGTGTTGGCCCTGCGATGGACTGTTTGTGTGTGGGGCTTGCATGTTCTCCCTCCTGGTACTCTGGTTTCCTCCCACCGTTTCCTCCTACAATCTAAAGACAGCAGGTTAATTGGCTGTTCCAAGTTGCCCCTCGGTGTGAGCGTGACTGGTTGTGTGTGTGCTGGCACTGCGATGGACTGATAAGCTGTTCAAGGTGTACCCCGCCTTCGCCCAGAGCTGGCTGAGATAGGCTCCAACTTCCCTGCGACCCGAGTAGGATTAAGTTTCATTTATCATTCATTTCATTTACAGCATTTTGGCAGACGCTCTTATCCAGAGCGACTTACAATTATCATTTATATACAACTGAGCAATTGAGGGTTAAGGGCCTTGCTCAAGGGCCCAACAGTGGTGATAGTGGGGATTGAACCGCTGACCTTCGGATCAGCAACCCATCGCCTTAACCACTAAGCCACCACTGCCCTGGTGGTCCATGAAATGAATGTTTTTAATGCAAAAAGTTATTTTGGACATCTGTGATGGAGATAGAAGTTTTTTCAAGGTCGAAAGGGAAAATCAATAAAGTTTCAAATGCTTTTGGCTTTGATAAGTGGATGAGCATTCTTTTGCTAAACAGTAATTTGGACTTTTTTTTTTTTCCTGCGGCTCAACACGACAGTTTAATTTAACCGCTAATTTCACCACCAAAGTGAAACAGTGCCATTCTCTCTGTGGCATCAAGCTTCCCTTGAACGTTAATAAGCTCCAGGATTCAGCACTGAGAATCCCAGGCTCAGACAGGACTGATCAGAAAGGAATCGGTAAAGCAATCTTGCATCAAAAGGGCTTCATCCTGCAGAGAGGGAGAAGAAATGTGTTTGTTCTTGCTTGAGACCCATAGGAGAGCTCATCTGTGTTTAAACTGTATACACATTAGCTGAGACAAAGAAGCACAGGGACTTTGTCTGAGACACCTCATTAAATCATTAGCAGACTGGAAGGTCTGCAGCTGTCAGGAATATCACAGGAATCCGCAGGCAATCTGCAGTGACGAGGAAACCTGACCTCGGTATTAGAAACATTTTCATATACAGCAATACCAGGTGTTGAGGAACTAAGTGTCTCTTTTTATTTCTTTAAATGTACGTCCTTGCTTCCCATGCTTGCTACTTGACTCCTCCGTCTGAGGAACAGAGGTGTGAAAACAGGTGCGAAATAAAGTGATGCACAGGAAAAATCAAGAGAAAGTAATGGTTTGCCAAATAAAACCTTCCTCACTTTGAATCCAAACTTGAATTTACGTCTTGATGACACACTACATTACCTGTCATAATATCTGTGTATTTTCTGTGTGGAGTTTGCATGTTCTTCCCGTGCGTGTGTGGGTTTCCTCCCATTGTCCAAAAACATGCACAGTAAGCTGATTGGTGGTTCCAAATTGCCCCTAGGTGTGAGAGTGGGTGTGAATGGTTGTGTGTGTGTTGGCCCTGCGATGGCCTGGCGAGCTGTCCAGGGTGCACCCCGCCCTCTCCCAGAGTCGGCTGAGATGGGCTCCAGCCTCCCCGTGACCCTAATTAGGATTAATCGGCTTAGAAAATGAATGAATGATTTTACTTTAACTCTTTTTAGAAGATATCTGACGACCCCGTGTGTATCCTTGTTAACAAGTTTATACTAGTTGTTAACAAAAATTTACTAAGGGTAGCAAGGAGAAAGGAGACGTACAGTACATCTATGCATACAGCTTGCTATATTTTAATTTATGACTTGAACAGGGTGTCGTGGTGGCGTAGGGGTTAGTGTGTCCGCCTCACAGCAAGACGGTCCTGGGTTCGAGTACTGGGTTTTGACGTAAGTTTGTGGAGTCTGCATGTTCTCCCCGTGCTTGCATGGGTTTCCTCCGCGTACGCCGGTTTCCTCCCACAGTCTAAAGTCAAGCACATTAGGCTAATTAGCTGTTCCAGATTGCCCCTAGGTGTGGATCTGAGTGTGAATGGTTGTGCGTGTGTTGGCCCTGCGACGCTCTTTGAGCTGTTCAGGATGTAGCTTGCCTCCTCCCAGTGTCAGCTGAGATCGGCTCCAGCCTCCCCACGACCTTAAAAGGATTAAGCAGTTTGGCAAATGAGTGAGTGACTGAGAGTAAACAGATATATGTATACTGTATATTACAAAACAAATAAGTATGTCCTACTTAATTACTTTAATCAAGATTCTTTACAGGACAACTGTGACAACAATGCAGGACGATATGGAGTCTCTAGAGGGCGACTCATTCTCATTTAGTGTGAGACAATGCCTCATGACTTGCCTAAATGTCACGTCTTTCACTATATTTCAGTTGTTTAGTGAAACCTTTAGTACTTTCCAGCTTCACACAATTTGTCTTTTTACTAACATCCCCTTGATATATTTCGAATTCTTTAACCAAAGCTGTCAATCACTGTACCGGCTCTTGACTCAATCTGCCCCAGTAAATGACAGAATGACATGTGGCCTAAGGCGGTGCCATCTGTGACAAACCAGCCTTTGATTAATAACCCACACCAGAGGACTTAGTACCTACAAACTGGCCTATGTGTTCAGGCTAAATAGGAGTCAAGGCACTGAAATTCCTTGTGCAACAGAACATTATACAGTCGTGCAGCAAGACTTACAAAGAAATCAAATTTCTGTTTGATTTGAAATGTCTGAACTACTGCTAAAGGGGTGATATGATGCCTATTACACCTTTTTATTAATATTGTTTTTTACATAAATGTTGTTACAATATTGAATAGCTATTTTAGAAGATACCAGAGTATTCAAAAACCAGGTTAGTGCATGTTTAAGTTTTCCTCTGGCTTTTTGAGCTGGAGTTTTTGTACCAATTTGTTTTTGGGGGGGCACACTAGTCTATCACAGTGTGCTGGGCCTTAACTGGCCAATCAGTGCAGAGCAGGTACATAAATGAGAGGAGGAAGCCAAAAAGAGGGAGGTGGAGAAGCAGCTTCCTGAAGAACTGTGGAGTTTCTTGGATTATGAATCATACTTTGGTGCTCCGCTGGTGTCCAAAATAGAAAATAAAGGTCTGAAAATGGGTATATTACTTCTAAAGCAAAAGTCTATCCTGAATAACTTTCAGATTAAGCTTTAGAATGAAAATAACATCTAAGATTCTATTTATTTTGAAGTGAAATCCTGAATCGAACTTTATCCTGAATCGAAGTTTAGGGTTACTTAACAGTGAGCGGCACGGTGGTGTAGTGGTTAGCACGTCTGCCTCACAGCAAGAAGGTTCTGGGTTCGGGACCCAGACTCAGGCGTTTATTTATGGAGTTTGCATGTTCTCCCCATGCTTACGTGGGTTTAATCTGGGTACTCTGTTTTCCTTGACCAGTAATTGGCTGTTCCTAATTGCCCCTAGGTGTGGATATAACTGTGAATGGTTGTGTGTGTTGCCCTATGATGGTCTGGTGAGCTATTCAGGGTGTAGCCTGCCTTCGACCGCTGTTGGCTGAGATAGGCACAGCCTCCCTGTGACTCTAGTAGTCAGAATTAAGAGATTCAGCACACTTAATTGCCATATTAGTCTATTTTCTTCTCAGGGAACCATTTTCCTACATTACCCAGAGCTCTGTTGTGTCGATGTGTGGTTCAGTGGGAAATACTCCTTATTTTATCTTCATCTAAAGACAGCAGTGCTTTAGTCCTTTCGTCTGCCTCAATTTATCTCTGTCACCTTGTCATTTGTACACTAAACAGATTATATACTTTACCTAGTAGCTTCAATGTTCATGCTGATATCTTGGTCAACATAGATGCAGATCGCTAACTAGCCTACCTATTGCTCTGCCAATGCGTGGCACCTCTGCACTGTGTAATGGCGTTGCATTTTGGAGCTCTGTGCCCAATGATTGCTGTTTCCACATGTTTGGTATTGGATTTCTGGGCACTGGTGACTCAGTGGATAAAGCTCTGGGTTACTGATCAGGAGACTGGGCGTTCAAGCACCAGTACCACCATGCTGCCACTGTTGGGCCCTTGAGAAAGGCCCTTAACCCTCAACTGCTCAGTTGATATAAATGAGATAAAAAATGTATGCTTTGGGTAAGGGCGTCTGCCAAATGGCATGAATGTAAATGTAAATTTCTCATTAATATTGAATATGTGGGACGTTGATGGGGAAAAAGCGGGTTTTGTTTTTAGGAGCTAAAAGTGACACCGGATCAATATCCTTCGTGCTACAGATTGTTCCTATTTTTCCTCATTGTACCTTTGCTGGAATCGTCCTCCTATGACATCAGAGTGGCACCAAGCCACAAACTACTCACAGGAATAACAAACATACAAACAAACCCAACCAGCATATTAGCACCAGCATCATGAAACTTTAGATTTATTTCAGTTCAAACATTTTAGTTTTTTTCAGAGTGGATATTTCCTCTAACACGGACAACAATGAATGGCAGAATATGGATCAGTGCATGCTTGAGTTGTATTTCTACTTATGATATTACTGTACTATGTTCTTTACGTTGTAGTGCATTGAGATGCACTGCCTATTTCTTGGTGCTGTCGCTAGTGTTTACATCGTACATCATACTATTTGTCCTGTGTCTTGACAAGCCAATAAAACGCTCAGTGAACATAAAAGTGTGTTTCAGTTGCCTCCAAAACACCTCATATGACATGTTTAGGGGAGTACTCTTCACAGTATATAAAATCTTGACACTTCATACTACTGTATTTCTTTTAGGAGAAAACTTTTCTTTAAGCACTTTTTATTGGTTCTTTGAAGATTTTTCTTGGGCCTATTAAGACTACTGTATATATATA
>JBCNYH010000003.1:17855594-17868152 GCA_039654325.1 Tandanus tandanus
ATCTTAAGGAAGCGTGAGCGAGAGAGGAGCAGAGAGAGAAAGAGAGAGAGAGAGAAAACGAGAGAGAGAGAGAGAGAAAGAGATATAGACAGACTTCATATCTTTAATGAAATGTAGCTTGCTGAAATACTGATCTTTCCTTCCGTGTGTGTTTAACCATGCATTTTATTTTCCTTTAAGTTTGGGGTACATTAGCATGTTCTTCAGCCAGACACAGTGTGAATTTCCGGAGGTATCCAAGGAGTATCCTTCTGCATGTCCTCCCAGTACTATGATATCAGATATGTACAGAAACTAGGAATTTGAAATAGCAATGGCAAAGACGTGACCGATGCCAGTATTAATTACCACACACGTTTTTTCTCTTCTGCTTGATGGTTGTTAAAAGATAAACCTTCACCCACACCACCCTTCCTGCAGATGTATTCTCTATTGATGGATGAACATGTACTTTTTTTTTTTTTTTTTTTTTTTTTTTTTTAAGCCCACCTTATGTGTATGGTAGAACCCATTAGCACCGATTTGTTGTGATATCCCTGTAATAGCCAGTTCAAGACACTTTCTAAATGCATCCTAGATGATCCTCTTCCTTTCTTGTCCCAATTTGTCAACTAGGCATCTGACATGGCTTTGGCGCTCTGCTCACTATGGTTCCATTTCCAGCAAGGTATCCGTGAGGCTAGATGATAAAGTACTGATCAAAGAATAAATGATTTGATGTGGGAACAGACTCGACGATGTGCAGGACTGCTGCAGTCCCAATGCCCATTCTCTTCCTACTAATCATAGCTTTTCTTTGGTGCACCACAAAATCCAGTGTCAGTCCGATGGAGCGGTAAAGACAATCAGAGATTTTTCCTAGATTTAGAAGCGGAAATCAGCTTTATTTCTCTCTGTCAAGGACTGGCCTGACTTTTCAAAGGATTCCTGTCTTCTCTGTTTCGTATCTTGCATCAAGGTCATGTACGTACATATTTCTCTCTAATCTTTATTTTAATTATTGACTACCATTTTGATTCTTGGATAGCTCCGGCTCGCCATGTGCACTGGTGTACCAAAGGAGACCTTAATTTCCTCTGGTGTGGTGTTCAGACACCCTCCTTTCAACCTGAAGCTTCCTGTTAGTGTACTGGGGAAAGTTCATTCATTCATTCGTTTTCTGAGCCGCTTAATCTTAATTAGGGTCGCGGGGAGGCTGGCGCCCATCTCAGCAGACTCTGGGCGAGAGCTCGCCAGGCCATCGCAGGGCTAACACGCATACAACCATACACAGTCACTCTCACACCTAGGGGCGATTTGGAACAGCCAATTAGCCTACTACGCATGTTTTTGGACTATGAGAGGAAACCGGAGTACCTCGAGGAAACCCACGCAAGCACGAGGAGAGCATGCAAACTCCACACTGAGAAATGCCCCGAGCCTGAACCCAGGCCCCGTTGCTGTGAGGCAGACGTGCTAACCACTGCACCACCGTGCCACCCTACTGGGGAAGGTACGATATTGAAATCCAGTATGGCGGGTCATCTGGGCAGCACTGGTGTAAATCTGTTAAGGAATGTAATTAAATTGTGTAGGTATTAAATAAATGTATTTTTTAAAAATATAGTTTGTGATTTGATTATCAATGAAATATTGATGGTTATTTATAATAAGGGAAAATGTTATTCCTGCTCACCGTACGGCACTGTGACACCCGCCTCACAGCAAGAAGGCCCTGGGTTCGAGTCCCGGGCTCGGGCGTATCTGGGTGGAGCTTGCATGTTCACCCAGTGCTTGCGTTGGTTTCCTCTGGGTAGTCTTTTCTCATCCCACAATCCAAGGACATGTGTATTCTGAATAGTTGTCCGTGTTGCCCTGCGATGGCCTGGCAAGCCTGCCTTTGCCCACTGTCAGGTGGGATAGGCACCAGCCTCCTCATGACCCTAATAGGATTAAACGATTCAGCAAATGAGTGAGAGTGAGTACTAAATAAAACTGTGTGTACTAAATAAAACTAAATAAAACCTACTGTGTGTGATTGTCCTGGCCCATAGAAAACAATGACTATTCTATTGAGGAATTTTCCCACCTACTGTCCAGTGTTCTCAGGATTGGATCCAGATCCACCATAAGATAAAGATAACTCACAAGATATAATAGTAACTAAGCCAAACTTACAGTCTGGTGTTGAAACTAAGCTAATTGTATTGCTCACGGTTATTGAATTGGAGTGTGGTGGTGTTAATATATATTTTGTTTTAGCTTAATGAAGCGTTGGCGTCGTGAATAATAATTTTCATTGTTGAGAGGTGGGGAAACACCGGAGTTTAAATAAATAAATAAATAAATACTGACAAATAGATGGTGTGTGTGTGTGTGTGTGACGCCATGTTTGTACAATTGAACATTTGGTATCAGACACGACTATGCTGGTCATTTTGGCAAGGCCGTTACCATGGGAGAGAGGTATCCATGGATACTGTGGGATACCCCGACTCAATCGCCCCTCAGCTGAGTCATGTGATGTCTGATCTATGCTGCATAAAGAGACCGTGTTACACCACGGTATCACATCTGCTGCAGTCTTGTTCTCTATTACATGCTCGCGCACGCACACAAGCAGACACACACACACACACACACACACACACACACACACATCAAGGCCCATCTCGCTAACTTTTTCTTGCTCTTCATTAGTAGTATATGGCAGCAGCCAATTTATTATTTAGCCAATTACAGATCAGGTCAGAGAGCAAGAAGAGAATTGCAATATTTTAATATTAATGTTTTACATATCTGACTGCCTCCTACTGTCGAGAAAAGCTCCGTGACTCTAGTCAGTCTTTCTGTTATTGGTTCATCCTGAATTATTGATTATAGGTGGAAATGTTGAGATATATTACAGTTCAGCGTTCCTATATATATATATATATATATATATATATATATATTATGAGTCACACACACGAATATGTTCCACCTTTAGTTTTGCTTACAGCACGTAATCATCATGTTAAAACAAACTTAAGCAACGTAACATTTATTTCCATCCAGTGTTGGGTTCACTTCTTACCGACATCTTGAATCGATGAGGGAAAAACTGAACCACTCCATGAAGTCTTCTCCAGCACATCCCGAAAACTTTCAACAGGGTTAAGGTCAGGACTCTGGGGTGCCAATATATATGTGAAAATGATTCCTCGTGCTCCCTGAACCACTCGCTCATTATTTGAGTCCTTATTTTATATCCGTGACATCAGGGAAGAAAAAGTGCATTGATGTAATAACCTGCTCACTCACTACATTCAGATCATCAGCTGACTTCATTTTACTGCCACGTTAATGTTGCTGAGCCTCGACTGGACCAACTGGAGCAACAATGCCATGGAGATTACATGCTGTGATTAAGGATAAATGCACTACATGAAAATATTAGATTGTGCAACCTTTTTTTTTTGGCCAGGCAGTGTGTGTATATGTGTGTGTGTGTGTGTGTGTGTGTGTGTGTGTGTGTGTGCGTGCGTATGGACCTATAGCTTCAGAAGTGCTGCCTGCACTGCTGATGAAGGACTTTTGTCTGAAATTTATTGTTTTCCTGAAAACATCGTGTATTATTCCTGCAACCTCTACATTTATTACTAAACATACTCCTGGGAACTTTATTCAGATGACGTGCGTGTCAACAGTTCTACATTATAACACTTCCTATATGGTTATTGATTAATAGCGATTTAACACGTCTTTATCATAACCACTCTCTCATCGCACTTATTCCTTTGGTATATCCTGCATTATGTTATTTTGGTGCAACCCAAATCAGTCACAGTTTACACTACATACCAAAATATACAGTAGTTGCAGACAAATCACACTGAGATTGTGTGCGTACAGTGCATTTAGCTTGATCATGGGTGCCTGAATGGGCATTTCCACTGCGTGATCCTGGGTGGATTTATAAGCATGCTTCCCCTGTGTGTTTTTCAGCAGTATGTGTGTGTGCGTATGGGTCTGTGAGTTATTGATGTGTTAAGTCCACGTATATGTCCCCAAGGTTTAAACTCTCTGAACTGTATCAAATTTGTTGGAGCTCAGCAGTTGCTAAGCACACATAAAATGGGGTCTTGGAGTATATGAAAGTTTCCTCTGGTTCTCAACAACAAAAGGACAGATGTCTGGGGATAGAGAAGTTGAGAACCAGAGGAAACTTTCATATACTCCAAGAGCCTATATATAATTTTAACCAAGCATTTAAAAAGCTAAAAATGGTTTATTTAGAGTTTGTGCCTGGCATAGAACAATATAAATTAAAGGATTAATGTTTTACCTTTTTGATTTTGTGTACACTTTGTTATGACAGGGTAGCATTGTGTCATAATCGTTAGCACACAGGTTCTGGGTGAATGTGTGGGTTTCCTCTGGGAACGTCACGTTCCTCCACAGTCAAAAGACATGCACATTAGGCTAACTGGCTTATCGAAATTGTAAAGATGTAAATTTGAATGTGTTTTTGTGTGTGTGTTGGCCCTGCAGTGGTCTGCCGAGCTGTTCAGGGTGTACCCAGCCTTCGCCCAGTGTTGGCTGAGATAGGCTCCAGCCTCCCCGCGACCCTCGTAGGATTAAACGTTGCAACAAATGAATGAATAAATGTATATATTATGAGAAGTATATATATATATATATATATATATATAGAGAGAGAGAGAGAGATAGAGAAAAAGATGAATTGCATGCAGACACAGAACTCTCCCACACTTGGTATTAAATACCCCTCCCTCGCTTTGAGTTTACCCTTTCCTTCAGGATCCGGGGGAGAAAACAGAAACATGAGCACATGAGCGTGTTGTTCAGGGCTTTAAGGGCTTATATACATAGACAGTCAGTGTGGTGAGGCAACACAGTATCAGTCAGTACAAAGAATGCATGATGCACAGTTCAAACAAAAAACAAATGGCGTGTACCCAATTTTAACAGTTAATTTCTTAAACATTTCACAAGTTTAAAGTACTGTTACAAGCCATCTTCTTCTGCTTGATCCGGGGTCGAGTCGAGAGGGCAGCAGCCTAAGCAGTGAGGTCCAGACGTCCCTCTCAGCCACTTCCTCCAGCTCTTCCGCGGGGACACCAAGGCGTTCCCAGACCAGCCGAGAGACATAGTCCGTCCAGCGTGGTCTGGGTCGACCCCGGGGTCTCTTCCCGGTTGGACATGCCCGAAACACCACACCAGGGAGGCATTCAGGAGGCATTCTAATCAGATACCCGAGCCACCTCTCATCGAGGAGGAGCAGCGGTTCTACTCCGAGCTCCTCCCGGATGGCCGAGCTTCTCTGTTACAAATCGTCTCTCCCTATTTTTGTCTGTTTGTTTGTGCGGTTTTAATCCCATCTCATGTCTTTTGTGTCTCACCTCAATTAGTTAAGTTTCCTCTTTGCAAATCGTACATTGTGACCTTTGACCATTAAGGTGTGCTCACATGCTTACATTTTGGAAAATTTGGTGGGGGGTTTTTTGTGTTCGGAGAACATTATGGAAACACAGGAAATAAATCGGAGTATATTCTGAATATCTGGAGATTTTCCGGTAAATTCATGCCCCCAGACATGCTTCATTTTAATACATTATCGGAACAACATCAGTACAAATCAGAGTGACATCAGTATAAATAAAAATAACATCAGATAAGACATCGGAATCACGCTGGGTAACAATCGGAGAACATTGTCACATATTGGAAACAAAATTAGCTGAAACATTGGAACATCACTGAAATATGATTGGCTCAAATTGGGATCATGATCGACATCGACATGACCGCACCTTTAAGTCAGAACCTTGTTTTCTATTTATAATACATATATTACCCTGTTATTAGGTTGCCTACTTCTGCAGTCTGCTCTGATCTCTACTACTTTCTCTGATTATAATTCCTGGATAACCCTAAAAACACACACGTGTTCACAAACTTTCATTGTTGATGATATATCAACACACTTTATATAGTGTTGAACATTCATAACAACTAGCATGGAAGAAAATTTCTTCCCTCATACCATTTCTTACACATTAATTCATACAAAATTCAAGAAAACGACTCACTGGCTTATAAGAATTCTTGTGATTTTGGCATAAATCAACATGAATGACAGAGAACGTTCATCATGCACTTGTAATGATGCCCGTGGCTTCAGTGAAACCCATTACACCGTTTTTTTTTCCCCTGCAAGGCAAAAGTAGACATTGCATTAGACTGAGCAGGAGAGATGATTGGAACATGGCCTCGATCTCCCTTTGCTCATTTCACTCTATGCCGGTAGTTCATTCTTTAGCAAATCAACCTTGCCCTGAGGAACACTGGCTCATTCCAGGTTCCGAAGCACTTTGTTTGCACAGCTGATGAAGGATGCAATTTTACTGGCTCTTTATACTGTGTTCCTATACAACAGGTATCGAAAATATTCACTTTTTGTTGCTTTGCAGCAGGAAATGAAGTCATACACAGATTCCCCCTCGACTAAAGGATCACTTCTCACCTAAAACTACTCGTGAAATACTTTGTAAAAATAATTCTCTCCACCCAATGGCTTGGTTTTCACACTGCATGACCTCATAGGCATTTGTGTGTCTTTCCCTAGTTATGGCTAATGAATTCAGTTTGGCACAGATGGACTCCAGTTTCGTTGGAGAACCATTGAGAACATGAAGATCAAGAAGCTAGCAAAATGAATCTGCTACAAAGTTTTCAAAGGTTGGATTATCAAAAAAAAAAAAAAGAATGAAATAAATAATTTAAAAAAATAATTTCAAGCTTTGAAAATCCTAGGGAGCACCAAAAAATGTGTTGTGAAAGACGGAATGTGGCACAGCTGTCACTCTGCATGGAAGAGGCCATCCACCAAATGTCAATGACTGAGTAAAAAGGCCAAGGGTAACTCTGAAGGAGCTTCTGAAATAAAAATAACCACCACCGCACTCCATAAACGTGAGTATGTCGTCGTATGAAATTTCTGCTGCTGCTGTTTCAGAGGAATCATGAGGAAAATGCTCTGCAGGTCAACAACATGGTGCCCAAGATCCTGAAAATGGAATAACTCCTTTCTGGACTGTTTACATAGCAACGAAAATTGGCACAAATCCCTTTATATCGACCACTGCGTAAGAGCAGAGCTCCCAAGCGGAGCACCATAGTCATGGAACATGGCGTGGATGGTTGTCCTGTCCGGTATCTGCATATGCCAATCACAGGAAACCTAATAATGTTAATGTGTTGTTGAGTTGATGCTAATTGGCTGTCAAGTATCAATGACTTGCATGACAACAGGCAGCTAGAATAATAATAATAATAATAATAAGTAAAAAACAGATTTATGATTAATAATAAAACTGAAGCCAAAAAAAAAAAAAAAAGGCTCATACACCACTGCTCAGACTCGCACAGAATCAAAAACACACACTATAACTCAGGTAGGTGGATAGACTTGGAGGCAAATAATTGTTCATGGAGCAAAAGCTGTTACAAGTGAAAGCGGACATCAGAAAGGCAGTAAAAAGTAGGGACCTCTATTAGGACTTACACTTTTAGTAAGTGCATAAATCTATTCATCATTTTCTAAGCCGCTTAATCCTAATTAGGGTAGCGGGGAGGCTGGCGCCCATCTCAGCCGACTCTGGACGAGGGCGGGGTACACCCTGGACAGCTCGCCAGGCCATCGCAGTGCATAAATCTATATAATTTATTATGTACCATTGTTTTTGTTCTACACTGCACTGATTCTTTAAACTGGCACAAGTCACTTTATACTCTTTATTCCAAAATTGATCTTGCCATCATACTACTCCTTGCTCCTGGACTACCTGTTTATCGTTATGACTTTGTACTGCTTTGGGTTTTGTGATATTTCTCTTGTATGTTATGGTGCATCACATGACCTTACTGTATACTTGTTTGTCAGCCTGTCTGTATACATTTTTGAATCCTGAAAAGAGCAAAAATTTACTTTTTGGCCATACACAAAACACGTTTGGAGGAACCCACACTCGGTGAAGCACGGTGGTGGGAGCATCATGTGCAGAAGTGCCCTTAGCCTTTGGTTGTTTCTCTCTGAATAACCGCTTCGATGCAAACGTGAAGGAAAACCACAATTTGTACAGATCTGAATGAACAGAGGACAACAGCCCACACAAGGCTTTCAGCTGCCATCTACAGTAAACAAATGTAAGAATGAGAAAGCATGAGAGATGAGGGAATGGAGGGAGAGAAAGCGAGGGAGAGAAGCGTTTTCATTAAATCTAATTAAGTAGTGCAGCCAATCAATGCTGTAATGGGCTTCTAACTAAGTGCGCTTTGTGCAGGTGCTTGATAAAATATTTCCAAGAGGTGCGCACGTACATTCACATATAATGTTGATATTGCAGTTCTGGACAGTGATGTTGATTTCATCAGCAGGGTGGAATTGGTTTATAATGGAATATTAATGTGCTATTGATGTGTTATTATGTCTTATTCACTGTTAATATTTCACATTTGCCGATGTCTCCATAAATCAAAATTTATATCAATAGTGTGTGTGTGTGTGTGTGTGTGTGTGTGTGTGTGTGTGTGTGTGTGTGTGTGTGTGTGTTTATTGAGCGGTTTGCACCGTCAGCCCTAAAGTAGTCGTTGCTAGCCTTGCTTGTTTTGCTGTCCTCCTAATGTCTTTAAAATATGGCAGGCATTGATGCCGATACTCAAAACATTTTCACTCCAATACTGGTGAGACAGAGGTAGGATTTGAGGTGGCCGAGAGACACAGACACAGAACAATCTATTAAAAATCAATTATCAGAATAAATAACTGATTTATGATTGGTGGCTTGATTCATTTGAATGGTTACATCCCTACAAACATTGTTCATGTAGGGATTAAACTGTCTGTGTTGGATTTATGACGATATTATAGGCGGCATGGCAGCGTAGTGGTTAGTACGTCCGCCTCACAGCGAGAAGGCCCGGGCTCGGCGAGGGCGTTTCTCTGTGAAGTTTGCATGTACTCGGATCTCCTCCAACAGTCCAAAGACATGCACATTAGGCTGTTTCAAGGTAGGAGTGTGAGTGTGAATGGTTGTGCATATTGCCCTGTGATTGTCTGGTGAGCTGTTCAGGGTGTACCCTGCCATCACCCGATGTCGGCCCCGCGACCCTATTAAAGAATGAATGTGGTTCAGCAAATGAATGACGATATTATGATGCATTGGACTGACGTTATCCGGTTTTATTCTCTCCAACACTGGAGCAATACATTTCATACACCTAAATGATTACAGTTATTTTCCCAAAGCGTTGCTGTATTTGTGGTGTTGAAATGCATCAGGTGGAAATTGAGGCAGTTGTTTACTTTTTGAGGGATGTTGCTAAGGCAAAATGCTTAATAATGCTGTCACGGGTCCTCGCAGCTTGCAATACAGTTTCCAGTATGACCCGCACTGCTCGGACTCTTATGTTGACAGTCTTTTGGTCTGTTCCGCCATCTGTGTTTTGCTATGATTTTGCTTTAGCTCATCATAAATTTGCATGAACCTTTTTGCTTTGTTGTGAAGCCTTGTCAATGTTTACATGTTTTACTGAGCTTTGTTTCTCTCTCTGTGTGTGTATGTGTGTACACCGATCAGCCATAACATTAACACCAAATGACTGTGTGGCTCGGGAATCCAATACACATCAAGCTGCAATACACGGTGTGCTCTAACTCCTCTGTATCATCGCCAGCATTAACAGTTTCAGCAGTTTGTGCCACAGTAGCTCTTCTGTGGGATCAGACCAGATGTACTAGCCTTCATTCCCCACGTGCACCAATGAGCCTTGGGCACCCAGGACACTCTTGCTAGTTCGCTGGTTGTCCTTCCTTGGAGCACGCTTCATAGGTACTTACCATTATACCAGGAACAGCCCACAACACCTGCCGCTCTGGAAATGAGTAGACCCAGATCAGCCGTAACATTATGAGCACTGACAGGTGAAGTTAATAACATCTTGTTATAGTGGCACCTGCCCAGGAGTAGGATGTATTAGGCAGAAATTGAAGTTAATGTGTTGGAAGCAGGAAAAATGCGTAAGCATAAGGGTCTGACTGACTTTGACAAGGGACGCATTGTGGTGGATAAAGGACTAGGGATGTTCATCTTCAAAATGACAGGACTTGTGGGGTGTTCCTGGTATCCAGTGGCGAGTACATGGGGATTAGGATGGATGGGGATGAGGGGGAAAAAAAAGCTGGAGTGTTCCTTCAAAGCCCTTCTGAGCTCCACAAACCAGTATCACAAGATATTAACATTTTTAAAAGCACACACGCCCACTGATCACCTTTTAACAACCTCGACAAAAGTAAGTGGGATTTTTAAGAACGCCGTGTGAAATTAGAGAAAAACTTTTAGGAGGTTGAGTCTGACCTGCTTCTGCTGAAGTCTGATTTTATGAACACTATTTTACAATCACTAAAACAGAGGTCATAAAATGAAGCCATCAGGAAATGTCATCATTCACTCAGAGTCACATCCTGAGCTAAAATAGACCATGATTTATTGTTAGCCTTTGCCTTGGCGATGTTCTTTTAAAATTCTTAAGTTAGGTAATGCGGTTATAGTTTTGTCAGGTGCACACACAGTCAGGAGTGTTGATCCCAACATGCAGGGATCGGTTAGAGGGCTCATTTGCATGTTATAAGAAACTCTGTAGGGGTGGCATTGTGGCGTAGTGGTTAGCAAGTCCGATTTACAGCAGGGGGGTACTGGATTCGAGTCCTGGGCCTGGCGAGGGTGTTTCCGTATGGAATTTGTATTTTCTTCCCTTCACATGACCACCACTGTCCAGGGAGGACTGTAAGCATGCACATCCCCCTCTGTGACATGCGATGCTACCTCCCGCCTCTTACGAACTGCAGCGCATGTGCATTTATGGGTGATTAGCACCTGGAGCAGAAGATGCAAGCACGAGGAAAACATGTAAACGCCACACAGTAACGTCCTAGCACAAGACATTTGTATTTACATTAACGGCATTTGGCAGACGCCATTATCCAGAGCGACTTACAATTATTATTATTTTTTTAAATAAAACTGAGTAATTGAGGGTTAAGGGCCTTTCTCAAGGGCCCAACAGTGGCGGTACTAGGGATTGAACCCTTGAATTTCGGATCACTAACCCAGTGCCTTAACCACTAAGCCACCACACCCCAAGACCTTATTGCTGTGAGGCGGACATGCTAACCACCCCACTACTGTGCCACCCCAATTGTTAATCACGTGATTTTTTTTCCACCTACATCCTAGATTTTGGTTGTCGTCCAGGTCACACCTTCACTCAGTTGTTCATCATGCCTTCACTTCTCCTCGTTCATGTTTTCTCCTTGGACTCCATGCTTGTGTCTCGGATTACATTCAGTGTATGTTACGTGCTGTTTCTTATCCAGACTTCCACTTTCCCCGCCATGTTGTGATTATGTCGAGAAAGCAGGCAGTCGAGAGGTTGTGTATGAGCTTGCCAGTGTCACTGTTTGAGTGTGCTGGAGTGTGACGAGTGTGTGCGCCTGGTGGCCAGAGATCTGAGCTTGCAGGCTGCTAATGGTCTTGAATAATAGATTCAGCAGAATCTGATTAAAGCATGGAAGTGCAGGAACAAAACGAGCAGAACAGGTGCCTTCGTGTCAGATATTCTTAAATTTAACAAGTGTGTGTGTGTGGTGCGTGTGTGTGCGTGTATGCGTGTGTGTTTGTGCGCAAGCACCTTGAATCTATTACTGTTTACAAATGGCACACAACATAAATAGAGTAATGCAACCTTGAAGACCCTTGTGGAAATTTAGTGACCACAACAACACTGGCGCGCACACACACACACACACACACACACACACGCTGACACTTCTACCTCAACAGCTATTAAAAGGGGTTAATAAACTCAGTTTACCTGTTAGTATGCGAAGCCTTTAAAACATTCAGAGACTGCCTCTCCAACATCAGTGGCTTAGAGTATCTCAAAGTTGTGTTTTTTTAAGAAGTAAATGCCAGGAGAGTCCGCGCTCATGAAAAATTAGTTCAAATTCACACAAGAAAGAGCCGTGTGTTTGGATTTCCTTCAATTTTACATGAATAAAGGAGGAAAGCTGTAAATTACAGCAATGGTCCAAATCCTTATCCAATTTGAGCTGTGTGAAGGCTTCTTGTTGGTTTGACTTCTTAATGTAGTGCTTCAACAAGCCAGAACATGGCTTTTATTTTGAAATTAGGATGGATAATGATGGAGGGTGGGGTGGTTTCATGGGTTGGGGTGGATTGGTGGGGGTGGGGTGGGGTTAGCATATCCGCTTCACAGCAAGAAGGTCCTGGGCTCGGAGAGGGTGTTCCTGTTTGGAGTTTGCATGTTCTTCCCGTGACAGCCTGGGTTTCCTATGTGTACTCCAGTTTCTTCACACACTCAAGACATGCATGTTAGGTGAATTGGCTGTTTAAAGATTGCCCCTAGAGTTTGTGTGTGTCTGTGTGTGTGTGTGTGTGTGTGTGTGTGTGTGTGTGTGTGTGTGTGTGTGTGTGTGTGTGTGTTTGTGTGTGT
>JBCNYH010000003.1:17868252-17887757 GCA_039654325.1 Tandanus tandanus
TGTGTGTGTGTGTGTGTGTGTGTGTGTGTGTGTGTGTGTGTGTGTGTGTGTGTGTGTGTGTGTGTTTGTGTTGCCCTGTGATGGATTGGCAAGCTGTACAGGGTGTACCCCACGTTGGCTCTGAGTCGGCGGAGATAGGCTCTAGCCTTGCTGCTTCCCTAATAGGATTAAGCAGTATGGCAAATGAATGAATAAATAATTGAAGAATAGGAAATACTTGCACCATGTAAACAAAAGAAATGCTCATAGTTTCTGTCTAGCACTCTGACCACAACATCAGATTTGAGTTGTTATCTTGGGCCTTCATTCTAAGATTCAGTTTTTAAATTACTCACTCATTTGCTGAATCTCGTAATCCTACTAAGGTCACGGGGAGACTGGAGCCTATTTCAGCCGACACTGGGCGAAGGCAGGGTCCATCGCAGGTCCAACACACCCACAACAATTCACACTTACACTCACAACTTGGATCAATTTGGAACAGTCAGTCAGCCTAATGTGCAAGTCTTTGGACTGTGGGAGAAAACCAGAGTACCCAGATGAAGCCCATGCAAGCACGGGGAGAACATGCAAACTCCACACAAAAACTCCCATGCCCATGAATTAAACCCAGGACCTTCTTGCTGTGCTAAACACTATGCCGCCGTGCCGCCCAGTTTTCAAATGAGCATCCATAAAATCGTTAAAATAGCCGCTATCAGTTTACACACAGACAGATTTTAATAGTTTTTGACAAGCGTTGTCTTCTTTACTGTATGTAGCTCCTATGTTTGGCCTCTTTCGGCTAAGTTGTGGTGATCAGTGTTACAATGTGTTTCCGCGAGGAACACAAGAACGGAAGAGGGCAACCTGCTTGCCAAACTGCAAGGGGTCAGCACCCCATTACGGTGGAACTTTTAAACCCGCTACGGACCCAAGAACATCTGATAAGCATTTCCTGCTTCGTCAATCTGGAAGACGCAGATGAAAGCAAAGGGTCTGCTGCCAGGGTCCCCCATCATTGAAATATTGACAGGGACCATACGCATGAATGTTCTTTTATGAATGGGGAAAATGGCAAAAATGGCACCAATTAGGAACGAAAATACTGTTTGTTCTTAATTCCCACGCTTGATCACTGTCAAAGCGAAATCTTAGCTATAGGGCTTAGTGCGGTATGGCAATGGTGGTGATTAACAAATGAAATATTGTCTAGCTTTAGGCTGTGATGGGGTACAAGTGAGAGAGAAAGGATTTACAAGCTCAGGAAGAAAACGATACCTTCTTGTCTAAGTTCACATAAAAATTTCCATTCCTGGGGATCAAAATGTGTAACTATGATTGTACTTTTACCATTTAATATGCATTTTTAACCTGGAAAGGTGTTCCTTTTCTACAGCATGTTAAAATAGGATAATAATCTACACACAACTTTCTAGGTAAATTGTACCTCTTAAAGAGTACCTGTATTGGTCGTCCATACAGCATAATTCGTGCATTTGTAATATATTTAAGTGATACAGACGCTTATTTTAATATAAATGACCATAAAAAGCACAAATCTGGGAAATTCTATCCCGTGGATTACTAGCGGGGGCTGAACCAATGGTTAGCAGTAATTTTTTCCCCGGAAGTGACGTCAACTCGTTGGGCGGGGTTGTCCAGAGCAAGCAAACAAGCAGATCTAATCAGTGAGTGACATTTTAGGTGATTAAAAAAAAAGAACCATGTTCAAGAAGCAACTATGGCAGCAATTTGGAGGAAATGGGTGTAAATGGTGACCTATTTGAACCAGAGAGGGAGGAGTCTCTTGTGGAGACAGTGAGACGTCACATTCTAGTGACTCTGAGGAAGAGAATGCTGCCAGAGAAGGGCATGACGGTAAATCCAAAATAGCTTATGCAGCTAACGTTTTGCCGACTCGGCAGTTGGTTTAGGAATACAAAAATTTTTTTTTCCGCGATTTCTGTGCTTGTTGTTTGCACAGCCCAGCACTGGCCGGTTATGTGTTATGATGCACGGGGTCAGTGATGCAGCGCAGCGAATCCTACGAGTTCGCGTCACTACCAGTTTGGAACAGCCAATGAGGAAAGCAACTTACATGTACTTTCACAAGGCACAAGGACTGATGTTGCCGGAAGGATCCGCTGATGTCTTATGTGATCGTTTTAAATAGCTGGTAACAATAATTCACCACAGGTACCCTTTAAACGTACGGAGTGACAGGAATGGTACATTTTTGAGACTGTAAATTTACATGCAGTCAACCAGCTTGTTGTTCTGGCCATCCTCCTTCCCACACACCCCATCCGTCTGCTCCAGTAAAGTAAGCTAATCTGTGTACCCACATAGCTGCCTTGTGGGTGGTGACCACACTCCTTAATATTCTCTTGGAATCAATAAATAAAAGCTAATGAAATGTCGTGCCTGTGTAAAGAGTCAAGGCCTTGTAAAGTGAATGAAGGACTGATCGAGTAAATTATTAGCCTGTCATGTGTAAGCGAGGGAGAGAAAGCCAGAGAGAGAGAGAGAGAGAGAGAGAGAGAGAGAGTGAAGAATTAGAGAATTTCTGAATTCATGAACAGCTGTTTGAAATAAGTGTATGCTTTGTGTGCAGTGGTCCTGGGGTAGACTCTGGGTTCACCATGTCCCTGACCATCCTAAAGTACTTACTGGAGATGAATGAATGCAGGTAGAATGGAATTGGCCTAGAGAAGAAAGAGTGGGATCAATGCGTACCTTTTTAGTGCCATTTTTCATTTGGAGCGCCTGATTGGTTTGAGCACCACAGGGATGCTGTGTAAGGAGACACTCAGTTGGATAGGAATTTACATCACTTTTTTTTTTTCACTGACATTTTTGGGGGTTATTTATGTTGGATCTCATTAGAAGTTGCATGGGATAAGTGAAGGATATAATTGGGAAGGGATTTAGAGGAGAACAGGCGTGGAATGAACTCGTGATTTGTTAGGATGCAGAGGGAACTCTCGGCTGAAAAGATAGAAGATTGGCCTGTTTTCTTCTAAACGACTCTGGGGTGTGTTCTGTAGTTCATTAGAACTCTTGGCTGTGAAGTGGCTTCATAACTGAGATTGATTCACTGCAGTGGGTGCATGGGTAAACACACTGCCTGGACCAAAAAAAAAAGAGTTGCACACTAATATTTTCATGGAGAGCATTCAGCCTTAATCACAGCACGTAATCTCCATGGCGTTGTTGCTCCAGTTGGTCGGGTCGAGGCTCAGCAACATTAATGTGGCAATAAAATGAAGTCAGCTGATGAGTGGAATGTACTGAATGAGCAGGTTATCACATCAGTGGACTTTTTCTTCCCTGATGGCGCGGATATAAAACGGGGACCTAAATAATGAAAGAGTGTTTCAGGGAGCACGAGGAATCATTTTCACATATGTATTGGCACCCCAGAGTCCTGACCTGAACCCTGTTGAAAGTTTTCGGGATGTGCTGGAGAAGACTTTATGGAGTGGTTCAGTTTTTCCCTCATCGATTCAAGATGTCGGTAAGAAGTGAACCCAACACTGGATGGAAATAAATGTCATGTTGCTTAAGTTTGTTGGAACAATGGCATGATGATTACGTGCTTGGGTTGTGAGAAGGTTGGAGCTGAACTCAGCTGACTCTGGGCGAAGACGTGGTGCACCCTGAACAGCCTGTTAGTCCATCGCAAGGCCAACACATATACACAACCACTCACACTCACACCTAAGGGCAATTTGACAGAGGGAGAGAGAAAGGCAGATAGAGAGCAGCAGATCCTTACTTACGAACGTGGGACCCAGGACCAGGACCTTCTTGCTGTGAGGCAGATAAGCACCACGCCGCTGTATCACCCAAGATTGTAATGTAATAAGCCTAAAATGTTTGAAGCTAGTTCTACGTCTCATGATACATTATTACACTGAATCACTGCAGCTCCCTGTGAGTTTCTGGAGGGAAGTCGCCAAGATATGAATGGTCATATCGCAACAGGATAATTTATGAATAGATTAGCCAGCGTTGATTGAGTCAATGTAATGTGGTACTGCAGTGGGCATCTTCACAGCTTCAGGTCCAAGGGTTGTTTCTGAGTGTGGAAAACTTCCTGTGCGGCTTCTTTTCTCTATGTGGGATTCCTTCAAGCTCTTTTATCTGTGTGGCACCCTGCTACGGAGTGAGTGATTCCACGATGTTAAATACACATTTAAAACTAAACAAATAAAAAGACTTTTGGACGAGCAGCCAAGCAGATACTCATAAAACTGACTGAAAGCTAGTGGCGGCCAACGAGTCTAATGTCTCTCTCTATCTGCCTTTCTCTCTCCCTCTCTCTGTCTAACGTCTCTCTCCATCTGCCTTTCTCTCTCTCTCTCTCTCCCTCTGTCAAATGTCTCTCTCTCTCTTTCTGTCTGTCTAATGTCTCTCTATCTGCCTTTCTCTCTCTCTCTCTGTTAAATGTCTCTCTCTGTCTGTTTAATGTCTGTCTCTGTCTGTTTAATGTCTCTCTCTATCTGCCTCTATCTCTCTCTCTCTGTCAAATGTCTCTCTCTCTCTGTCTCTCTCTCTCTATTTCTCTCTCTCTTTCTCTAATGTCTCTCTCTATCTGCCTCTCTGTCTCTCTCTTTCTCTCTCTCTGTCTAATGTCTCTCTCTATCTGCCTTTCTTTCTTTGTCTCTCTGTCTATTGTATCTCTCTCTTTCTGCCTTTCTCTCTCTCTCTCTCTCTCTCTCTCTCTCTGTCTAATGTCTCTCTCTCTCTTTTTTTCTCTCTGCCTTTCTGTCTCTCCCTTTCTCTCCCTCTGCCTAATGTGTGTCTCTCTCTCTTTCTCTCCCTCTCTCTCTCTCTCTCTCTCTCTCTCTCTCTCTCTCTCTCTCTCTCTCTCTCTCTCTCTCTCTCTCTCTCTCTGTGTGTCACATTGTCCTCTCTTGCCTTTGGAATGGTGTCGTGCTGTGTCTGGCACCATGTCGAACTCCACATGAGCCATCGTCTTCTCGTCCCTTGCTCTCGAAGAAGCCCAAGTTTGCACAGCCACTACAGTCACACAGTCACTCCATCTTCTTTGTCTCACACTTTCACCTGCTTGCTTTTACCTCCAGCAGTGTCAGCTCATTTTTCACAGTCCTGTACTTAGCGAAGAATAAACAGTAGCGGGTTGCTTTACAACAACTTTGTCCTTTGCTTTGGTGTGCTTTGTTTGGCTGTTATGGAGATTCTGAGTGTATATGGAGCATTAAGCATGTGTACAGATGGTGGGGCATCAAACACTCACAGATAAAACACCAATTAATATTAATCCTGCCGGTGCAGGATGCTGAGAAGTTTTCCATTCCCTTTTCCTTATTTCTCATATCCTTTGCTTTTCTTCTTTTGACTTCCCGTCCATGTTATACATCCTCTTATTCGTTTGCTGTAGGCTCGTGTCCTTGCAGCCTGGATGCAGTATTTGTGTATATGTGGTTTTTATTTATATTTACAGCAAAAGTGCAACAGTCAAATATGCACTTAGAGTCGCTAGAGTGATTCCGTGAATTATTGCCACAGTACAGCTTGTTGTGAGTGTAAGTAAGGATCTGCTGCTTGTGCGGTTCCTCCTGCTGTATATTCACACTGGCAGACCTCGGAGTTGATTTCGCGACTACAGACTACAGCACCAATACCATATGTTTCCCAGAATTATAGATTGACTGACTGAATTATAGCCTTCACCGGTCATGGTATAGCGTGGAGTATTGCAGGCAGTGAAAGACGACATTACTCTCCTCGGCATTCCTAATGCTTATCTCTCTCAGTAATGTGTTTATAGCAGACGAGAAGTTCAAAGTGCCGTCTCATTATTAGCCTCTAAACAGCAGCGCTAAGCTTTCTGTGTAATAGTTTAATGAGGCTCCTTTATGGCATTGCCTTTTGTGAGCACTTGTATAGTCTATTATTTATAGGCTTCATTAATTAGTGCACCATAGAGCGAAAGGTGCCCTGGGATGAAACTAATAGAAAACATTATATACCCTTGGTGTGCTGCAGACAATTTCTATCCTCAGCTCAGCATGCCAAGGTTCCTTCTTAAACATTTTCTTATTGGTCGTTTTTCATTTAAGAGGTTCTTTTCCCCCTCTGGTTCTCTATCCCTAATGCTATTGGTTGGCCAGAGGTCATAAATCTCATGATGCTTATCAAATCACTTCATGTACTAATGGTAAATCCTAAACCTTTAAGGATTGTGCTCGAGGACTGCGTATTATTTTCAGAACTGAGTGGTTTGGGTGGGATCTGGATCTCATGACTTGGGGTGGTCCTCTGGGTCTGATCATTCGCAACCTTGTTCTGGGTCTTAATATTCAGAATCTGGGTCTTCAGTGTGCCTTGGCATAGATTATAATAATCTCTGAAACGGTACTTAAGGGACGAAGCACCATTCTACAAATAGATTTTCCTCAATTGGTTGATTTTGATGAATGGGAGCGAAGAGCGCTGGTGAAGACGTTGCTCCAAAATCTCCCATAAGGCATTCAATTGGGTTGAAATTTGGTGAACATAAAGGAAATATGTATATGATATGATCTGAATAATTTCCCTCCAGATTACACTGTTCAGTCAGCGGTTGTGTCCTGTTGATGGGGGCGGGGTTATCCTGAATTAAACCACTCCCATTAGGATGAAAATATTTATCCGAGGGCTGCACGGTAAAGCAGCGGTTAGCACGTCCAGCTCACTGCAAGAAGCCCTGGGTTCAAATCCCAGGCTCAGGCATTTCTGTGTGGAGTTTGCATGTTCTCCCTGTGTTTTGCGTGGGTTTCCTCGAGGTACTCCGGTTTCCTTAACACACTCCAAAAACATGCACACTAGGCTAATTGGCTGTTCCAAATCACCCCTAGGTGTGAGTGTGAATGGTTGTGTGGGTATGTGTGTTGGCCCTTCAGTGTTCTGGTGAGCTGTTCAGGGTGTACTCCACTTTTTTACAGTTGGCTGAGATAGGCGCCAGCTTTGCCGCGACCCTGGGGGTTAGGCGGTTCAGAAAATTAATGCATGAATGAATATTTGTCCGATGAAAGTGAGAAGTCAGAGAAAACTTTTGTATCGATTTTGGAGTAGCGGCACGGTGGCGTAGTGGTTAGCACGTCCGCCTCACGGCAAAAAGGTCCTGGGTTTGAGTCCCGGGCTCGAGCGTTTCTGTGTGGAGTTTGCACGCCCTCCCCGTGCTTGTGTGGGTTTCCTTCGGGTTCTCCGGTTTCCTCCCACAGTCCAAAGACATGCCCATCAGGCTAACTGGCTGTTCCACATTGGTCGTGAGTGTGAATGGTTGTGTGTGTGTATGTGTGTTGTATTGCGATTGTCTGGCGAGCTGTTCAGGGTGTACCCCACCTTCGCCCAGTGCCGGGTGAGATTGGCACAGCCTACTCACGACCCTAGTAGTAGGATTAAGCGGTTCAGCTCATGAGTGAGTGTCATCCGAGGTAAAAAAAAGAAATAAATACACTCCCTCACCTCACCCCATCCTGGAGCATGACGAATCATCTGGACCCTCAGACTTTAGGGATGAATCACGCATGTTTGTGCTTTTTCTCTTGATGGACATCTCTGTTGAACAATGCCTGTGGTGTTTTTACCGCTGAATCCGAACATGCATTTGTCTTTGTAATGAGGGGTTGATTCACTGTAACCCTAGTTCATATTTTTGATGGAAGGATTGTTCTTGTTGACAGTCTGATTGCTTCCTGCTTTGACATTCTCAGTTCCATTGCCATTGTGGTCCAACCTAACCCCCCCCCCCATCAAATATCTCAAACATGCATTACAGCCATTTTGTCTGTGCGTTCATGCACAAATTCTCGACTTGTTTATTGACATATTTAATAAAGATCTAAATGCAGATCTTACTTTATTGTATTTAGTGATCCTGTTGAACAACGAGACATCTCAACAGTCTTTTTTGTTTTTTTTTGTCCGAAGCTCAGAAGCTTAGATCTTTCCCCTCTTGCCTCTTAAACAAGGTCAATCAGGCCTGCTTGGCATTTTTATTCATACCACAGAGTGTCGTAGAATGGCTAATTGCTTAATTGTATTATGCAGTCTGGAAGCATCTGTAGCCATTCTAGTTCCAGTGGTATTTCAATATCTAGAACCCTACATATCCACTAACCACTACACCACCGTGCCCCCCCCAATTTTGAAATGTCATTCATTTATTCATTTTCTGAACCACTTAATCCTAATTAGGGTCGTGGGGAGGCTGGCGCCCATCTCAGTACACCCTGGACACCTCGCCAGGCCATCGCAGGGCAAAAACATGCTGACGGCAATGCAGCCTACTCTTTTCACAAGTCAGCAATGGTTCTTTTACATGCCTCTCACCATATGTATGCCTATATATGATAGAACCTGGAGAGTCCTGCTGTAAGCCGTATTTCTTGTCTGGTCAAGGTGTTCCACAAATTAAAGGCTGTACAAGCATGTATCTGAACATTGTTTTCTCTGACTCTAGTCTGAGCTAAGTTCTAACCATAATACATGATCCATGTTTATTACCATGTGCGTTGGCCCTGCGATGGTCTGGCTGAGCTGTTCAGGGTGTTCCCTGTCTGCTGAGATACGCTCCAGCCTCCCCGCTACCTGCGGTTTGGCAAGTAAGCGAGTGAGTGGTTTATTTTTCCGTTTTAAACCGTGATGAAGCCGCCTTTTCCAAGTGACCTTGATGAATAACGCTTTTTAATCCCATGATAGAGGACCAATCAGATCGCAGCTTTTCCATGTAGCATATAATTTAAATTATACAATATAGTATAATGTGCAGATATTCAGTTATTGAAGATGTTTGTACTTTCTTTACGCCTTTTTCCTGTTTATAACCTGTTTATAACCGGAAGTCTAAAGTTTCAGTTTGTCCACACAAGCAGTTATGAAGTGTAATAGTCAGGCAGCAGGAGGGCTATAAAACTTGAAAAATGTCTTTGGCTTAAAGTTTTATGTGCATGTGGGTGATTGTGTGTCTGAATGTGTTGCTCATTTTATTTTTCATTTGGCCTGAACAGAGGCAACCGTGATTATATGACGTCATTTAAATTTTAAATTTGATGAGGAAACAATTTTAATAAAAAAAAAATGATGATGGCAAGTGAAATCTTCCCTGGTCTTGCTTTTGGATTATAACTGTCCATGTGTTTTTTTTTTGTGCAAAGGATATGAGAAATAAGAAAAAGGGAATGGAAAACTTCTCAGCATCCTGCACTGGCAGGATAATTTTTTTTTTGAGAATTTTTGACGAGTCATGTACAGAGAGAAATGAGAATGAAAATATATTCAGTGTAATAATTTGTGTGAAGTCGACTGCAAGAGACGGAGAGGTGCTGAATAACGAGAAGCCCATTCAAAACCTTTGCACAAATGAGCTGATGACCGGACTGAACAGGCAAAGCAAGGTCAAGTTAATCTTTTTAAAATATTCTCTGTTAAATATTTTACCTCCACATGAATATGCAGAGAAACCTTCTCCACTGTGCCACCAATTTCGATTAGAAGTTACAGTTCACTTGGGGAGCTTTTGGGAAATTTGTAAATTATGTGTAATGAAATGTGTAATTAAAAAATACAAACAAGCACAACTGCATGTTGGATCATGGACAGGTATTACCTGCAACATCACATTTGCCTGTTTTACTCCTTCTAGTTACAATAAAATGCCTATTAAGGTAAAGTGGAGAGAGTAACAATCACTGGCTCTTGTCCACAGGTGGCTATAAACTTGCTTTTAAACTTTCATAGTATTAAACTCTTTGTAATAGGGTTAACAAAGGTCAGACATTATACTGATTATCTATAATCCAAAAATCTCCATAGTTCTTGAAGCTGCTTCCTCACCTTCCCCTGAAACACTAATTTTAAGGGCATGCACTGGTCGTCCTGTTTGACTTCCTCCTCCCATTTATGCTTTTTCCGCACTATGTCTACTCTGAACTGATTGGTTGTCTTTTGACATCTGGACGCTCCAGTGGCAGTGGGGGAAGGCTAGGTCATAATAAAGCTCAGCACGTTGTGATGTACTAGTGTCTGCCCCACCCCCTTTTTTGAGGGGGTCAGCTCCAGCACAAACAGCTGTAGTAGGAGAAGTTAAACATGAGCGTACCTTGTTGTATGACATGTATATTCAGAACTGTCACAAAAGTTTGGGGTCATAAAAGTGGAAAGAGCACAATACAAAGATTCTCTATGGTGCAAAGTGTCAGTAAGGGGGTGATCACACTAGAGGTGTGAGAGATTTGTCTCATGAAATCTCATGATGGCCTTGATTTGTGATTAAATAACGTTTTTAGATCCCTTGTATTTTACTGATCATCGTTTCCCCTATGGCAGCACGGTGGCGCAGCGGTTAGCACGTCACAGCCAGAAGGTCACGGGTTCGATTCCCGGGCTCGGGGCGCTTATGTGTGTAGTTTGCATGTTCTCCCCATGCTTGCGTCGGTTTCCTCCGGGTACTCCGGTTTCCTCCCACAGTCCAAAAACATTCACAGTAAGCTAATTGGCTGTTCCAAATTGACCCTAGGTGTGAGGTGTGAGTGTGAATGGTTGTATGTGTGCTGACCCTGCAGTGGTCTGGCGAGCTGTTCAGGGTGTACCCCACCCTCAACCAGAGTCTGCTGAGATAGGCGCCAGCCTCCCCGCGACCCTAATCAGAATTAAGCAGCTTAGAAAATGAATGAATGAATGAATCTTTGTATGCTAATAATGAATTATCCGTGTGTAATGTGTTTTCAGACTAATAAATACCACGCTTTTAGCACCACGAGTTTACACACTTGCGTCCCAGCTCATATAATCATCCCTTACACCTACACTCAATCACAGTAACAACAACAAAAGAAAAAAAACATTTTGATGGCACACAGCGGCATCTTGGAGTTGATAGGGTTTCTTCCTGTTCTCGCCTTCTCAGTGTTTGATTTTAATGATCTTTAGGTCGATGATGTGTTACTCACCTCTGTCCCTCGCTCTTTCCCTTTCACACACTAAACCCGCTAGCGTTGGGAGGTACCTCTGTTAATACTTCTATAATGAGCTGCACTTACTCCCCCAGTATGTGCTGGGAGATCGTTCAATGACCACTCGGCAAAACAAAAACAGCATGCTTGCCCATGATATGAGATCGGTTCATCTGAGTGTAACGCACACACACACACACACACACACACACACACACACACACACACACACACACGCACACACATGCTCCAAATGGTCATGCTGCTAATCTTGTTTATATTCTATCCTATTATACCGTATAAATATCCTATTTGGAAAGTTAAACAGAAATCGAAAGGGAACTGTGTTTGGTGGCATCTGTCAGTCAACTGTGTTTCTAAGCTCTGATTGGTTATTGAAATTTCAGCTCAGTTAAACCACCCACTCTGTGTCGCTTGAGAGACTTTCTCCCCCCATTGCTCTTTTCAATGGTGTTCGTTGACTTTGCATGGTCGCTCATTGCTCATCGCTTCCTGCGTGGGTGCAGCTTCACTCATCGGTGAGCGAAAACTAGTTGACGGTCGTTAGGTTTTATCTTTTCGATTTTGTGTACACGGAATATCAAGAAATTACAAAGAAATTCCCACCCGCTCGGTTTTAGAAACCCCCGCCCCCACTCAGACATCACCTTACCTCATCAGGCCTAAGGAGACAACAAACACGGCATACGGGCTCATGGTGGACAATGTTCTGTCTTTATTTTATGATTCTTCAGACGTTTATACACATTCACTGTGGTAAGGCATTGGTCGGTTCAAAAAAAGTGCTACATGTAGTTGACATGGGTGGCACGGTGGTGCAGTGGTTAGCACGTCCGCCTCACAGCAGGAAAGCCTGGGTTCGATTCCCAGCTCGGGCGTTTCTGTGTGGAGTTTGGCTTAAGATGGCGTTTTATGCCTCTTCTTTTTTTTTATTTTTGCATCCAGATTAAGCAAACACAGCATCGCAGCCAGGAGGAATCCTCAAATGGCTCTTCAGGCACACTCAAACCGCGTTAAATAACATTAGCCTAACACATTTATTCTCCCCGAACCTCTCCTTTCACCTGAGAGGCCTGTTACAGCAGAATAACCCAGACTTCATCAGAGATCTAATAATGAAGTATTACTGGCCACACCAGCACAACGTACAGAAACAACAGCATTTCCATAATAACATTTTCATTATCAGGCGAACGTGCTTAGCTCGCTATCAAATCCAAGAACTCCCTCGATTTAAATCTCTTTTCTAGCAGCTGAGGAATTGAAGAAAATGCTCAAAACTGAGCTAGAAACCAGCCTCAGATTGACACGAACTGTGTGTAAGAGGTAAAGTCTGAGTAATAGTCCTTACAGTCCCTTATATTTATACAAATGGATGTGTTAACAGCTCAATAGTGGTGATAATGTGGTGTGATCTGCTGTGGCCAGCTTGGCTTTCTGCCTCTTGGTGAAAATTACCACATCTGCACCTTTCCATCTGGTGAAAGAGACGGAATGAGAGAGTAATGTGCTCATTCAGTGTGAGAGGATTGGATGGACAGAGTAAGTGATTTTTCCCAAATAGTGTTTGCATTATTATTATTATTATTATTATTATTATTATTGTTATTATTATTATTATTATTATTATTATTATTATTATTATCATTCATTCATTCATTCATTTTCTGAACCGCTTAATCCTAATTAGGGTCACGGGGACGCTGGCGCCCATCTCAGCTGACTCTGGGTGAGGGCAGAGTACACCCTGGACAGCTCGCCAGGCCATCGCAGGACTATTATTATTATTATTATTATTATTGTTATAATTATACAAATCCATCTCTCCAGCTTTCCATTCCTACTAGTAAGTGGCATCAATATAAATAACAGTTTTGCTTAATTTACATACATCAACAAACAAAATGTTTCATATGCATCATGCTCCATCATAGCTGAAGCAACAAACGAATGACTAATAAGCCGAGTGTGTGTCATATTCTGCTCTGGATGTCAGCAAACAGCTCGTTAACTGTACATGATGAGGATCAAGAAGGCAGTAATTAAAAGCCTGTGGAGTCCTGTAGACTGAATATCAGCTTTTGATGTTTTGATGTTTTTCATAGTTGAGTGATATTGGAGTTGTGAGTGAGGAGTGCGCTAAGGTGTGGCGGTGCTGTAGGGGGTAAATGTAGCCTTTGAATATTACGCATTCCTTCCATGCAGTTCCAGTGTAGAGACAGCAAGATTCATTCTACTCTAATTCTCGATCTGTAAAACACACTGCAATACCACGCCCTCTCTCTCTCTGTCTGTCTCTCTGTCTTTCTCCCTCTCTATTTAACTCTCTCCCTCTCTCTCTCTCTCTCTTTTACTCTCTCCCTCTGTCTCGCTCTCTCTCTCTTTCTCTCCCTCACTCTCTTTCTCCCCCTTCTCTCCCTCTCTCTTTCTCCCTCTCGTTTACACTCTCTCAATTTTCTCTCTCTTTCTTAATCTCTCTTTCCCTCTCTTTTACTCTCTCTCTTTCTCCCCCCCCTCTCTCCCTCACTCTCTTTCTCTCCCTCTCTCTCGCTCTCTCTCTCTTTCTCCCCCTTCTCTCCCTCTCTCTTTCTCCCTCTCGTTTACACTCTCTCAATCTTCTCTCTCTTTCTTAATCTCTCTTTCCATCTCTTTTACTCTCTCTCTTTCTCTCTCCCCCCCTCTCTCTCCCTCACTCTCTTTCTCCCCCTTCTGTCCCTCTCTCTTTCTCCCTCTCTCTTTTACACTTGCTCAATTTTTTCTCTTTCTCTCTCTCTCTCTCTCTCTCTCTCTCTCTCTCTCTCTGTGTGTGTAATTCATTCTTCTTTATGAAATGAAATCATCTCCTCAGACACTTAACACTTAAAACATGGTGTGTGTGTGTGTGTGTGTGTGTGTGTGTGTGTGTGTTCTTTGTTCTTGCCACATACAGAGGACCAGAATACATTTTAAACCAGTGGTGTGAGGACTTATTAGGGATATGAGGACATTTTGGCTGGTCCCTTACTTTTTTAAAGGGCTGTTTGAGGGTTAAGACTTGGTTCAGGTTTGGTTTAGGTTAGGGTGAGAGTAAGGGTTGAGGTTCGGCATTTAGTCATGAGGGTTAAAGTTAGATTAAGGGGCAAGGGAATACATTATATTAATGAGAGTCCTCACAAAGACAGAAGTGTGAGTGTGTGTGTGTGTGTGTGTGTGTGTGTGTGTGTGTGTAAAATGTGAGTGTCAAATGAATGTACACCTGATGATGTGGGAGGTTGAGCGTGTTTTCATGGTAATTAGCTTGAGTGTGTGTGTGTGTGTGTGTGTGTGTGTGTGTGTGTGTGTGTGTGCATGCTGTGCTTCTTCTCCACTCGCTCTCCTGCATTGCTGCGAAGCTTTCCCTTAGTGTGTGTGTGTGTGTTTGTACGCAGGTTTAATGCTTGACCTGTTGAGCTGGCAGATTGGAGCAGTCTGCAAGTTATGTGCCAGTTGGCCGCTGCTCAAGTGTGCGTGTCTGTGAATGTGTGCGTATCCACACCGTGCGCTAGGAACTGACACACATTTCTGCCATTTTCATCACCATTTTACAATATAAAATATTATGCTAATATATCTGCAGTATCCTTTGCTAATTAATTTGATTAATGAATCTTATTCATGAATGATTTTGTGTGTGTGTGCATGCATGTGTATCATGGATAGACAGTCCCAAACCCTCCCTCTTTCACACTGCGAGGAATAACGACCAGAGTGTACTGTAATCATACTTCACAGCCTGCCCATTATATCTCCTGCAGGGTTCTCTCTCTCTCTCTCTCTCTCTCTCTCTCTCTCTCTCTCTCTCTCTCTTTCAGATACACTTACTCTCTTTCTTTATGCTTTAGATCTGGGTTCTGTGTTTCTCTGTGCATTTTCTGGTGTCTTCGAGATTGCAATCATAGCTGGTATTGGTTACCTATCTAGCTTTGCTTGCTTTAGTAGAAACAGAGTGAAACTGTAGCATCACGTTGCATAAGAAACACATTGTTTTTTTAGTTTTTTTCCTCTACGTTGTAATATTGGCAATGACGTATTTCTGTTCCAGCACGTCATAAATCTCCTTACATTTTAACTTGCAACCTGACTCAACAGGTGGTAGGGTGCTGGCTTACTGACCCGAAGGTCAGGGGTTCAAGCCCCACTATCACCGAGTTGTCACTGCTGTCCCACCCAGTGCTGCTAACTGGGTTATCAAAGGCCAGCCATGTCTCTCACTGTCTGTGGTGAGAGGCATGTAAAAGAACCATTGCTGTCGTTTGTAAAGAGTAGGCCATTGAGTTGCCGTCAGCGTGTTTCTGCCCTGCGATGGCCTGGCGAGCTGTCCAGGGTGTACTCGGCTCTCGCCCAGAGTCAGCTGAGACGGGCGCCATACAGGACAAACATGCAAACTCCACACAGAAACGCACGAGCCCAGGAATCGAACAAAGGACCTTCTTGCTATGAGGCGGACGTGCTAACCACTGCACCACCGTGCGGCCCGCAATAACAAAAGTGTCTCTTTCCAACGACATGGACATAAATTTGTATTATTCATGTATTATGTGTGTGTACCATGGTCGATTCATGGTCAAGCATCTTAACTTGGCATTTCTATTTAAACAACTACTCATTTTTATCTCCAAATTATCCTGATTATATTATATATTTACACACACACACACACACACACACACACACACACACACACACACACACTGATTACACCCAACATCTTTGAAGTTTTTGAAAATGTACAGCTTTTTCACTGCTTGCATCGTCAATGTTTATGTTGATGGCTGCCATTTGGTTTTGATGATCATCATCAAACATCATCATCCTAATCCTACTCGGGTCACGGGGAGGCTGGTGCTCATCTGAGCCAACACTGGGCGAAGGCAGGGTACATCCTGGACAGCTCGCAAGACCATCACATTGCAAAACACACACACACACACACACACACACACACAACCATTCACACTCCCACCAAGTGTCAATTTGAAACAGTCAGTTAGCCTAATGTGCATGTGTTTGGACTGTGGGAGGAAACCGGAGTAGCCGGAGGAAGCCCATGCAAGCATGGGTAGTACATGCACGATACAATACAAAAAGCCACAAGCCCTGGACTCGAACCCAGGACGTTTGTGCTGTGAGGAGAACTTGCTAACCACTACGCCATCATGCTACACTTAGATAACATGCACGTGCTATATTTATGTACAGGAGTAAGCAAATTGTTTCAGAAACAAAGCACCTCAAAGCACTTATCACACCCCACACTGCACCGCGTTCTCTCCGATCCTCTAGCACTGCTAGACTGGTCCCTCCTTCTAGCAAGGGACGAGGAAATTATGCATCTAAACTCTTCTCTGTTCTGGCGCTGAGGTGGTGGAATGAACTTCCGCTAGATGTCCGGACAGCTGAGTCACTGGGGGTCTTCAAATGACGGCTGAAAACCTACCTTTTTCGGCAGTAATTGGATTAGCACTATATTACACACACACACACACTCATACACACACACACACACACACTCATACATACACACACACACACCCACATACAGACTGGATAAGAGCTCTGGATAAGAGCATCTGCTAAATCCGGTAAATGTAAATCGTGGCCGATTCCATTTTATGTCCAAGGAATAACAGCACGTGGCCCAGTGGCGTAGGTGTTAGCACGTCCACCTCGCAGCAAGAAGGTCTTGGGTTCAAGTCCCGGGCTTGGCGAGGGCATTACTCTGTGGAGTTCTCCCTGTGTTTGTGTGGGTTTCCTCCAGGCACTCTGGTTTCCTCCAATAATCCGAAGACATGCACATTAGCCGAATTGGCTGTTCCACATTGCTCCTAGATGTGTCTGTTGGCCCTACGATGGACTGGTGACCTGCTCACGGTGAACCCCTCCTTTGCAGAGAGTAGGCTGAGATAGGCTTTAGCCTCCTTGTGACCCGGGTAGGATGAAACGGTAGGGCAGATGAATGAATGAGAGCATGGTTTAATTAATACGCCTGGTACGTTCATTATATCAAAGTTGTTCTGTGGGTGCTTAATTTGTGTCGGTGAAGCTGGCATGTAAAAATTATGCGAGAGAGTTCAACAACCCTGTTAATTGACTTCGTGCAGTCACTGTCATGATTGGCTTCCTCACTGCCTCATGTACAGTAGCACCTGGAAGTGTGAAAAGGGTCTATTAGCTTATACTCACAAGTTGTAATACCTGCATAATTACTGAATCACTAATAAGCTTTAATAGCTTGATCTTTTTAAAACAAACAAAAAAATCACTTAAATTAATAATATTAATATTAATTGCCTTTACTGCTTACCTGTGTAATATTTCATAGTAACTACAGCGAGCTGTGATATATTAGGAAGTATGACAGCGTACTATGATATCTCTGCCTCATTGGCATTCAGGCACATCTCACTGTTGTTACCTGGTTTCAGGCTTTGTTCAGGCCTTTTTAGTTCTAAATCACTATGATCAACAACATGATTAGAATGTAATTAGGTTTGGACTATGCTGGTGTTGTCCCTGCTAAGGGAATTTGAATTGGCTAAACAGATGATTGCTTTTTGAAGCCCATAAATATTCATGAGCTGATTTGGTCACATGACTGTATAATCTTGCGCTCTTTAAACAGATTAGTTAAAGCGACGACTATAATAGTTTCATTTAACTAATCCTGTATGTTAATATAAAGCCAAACTATAAACTGGTTAACATTTTAATTGATGTAGGTACTTGGATACATTTTCACAGTTATCATACAGCTATTATTTCTTGCTTTTCTTACAGAGGTCAGCACACAGCTTCCAGAACACAATGCATTTGCATTGGGACAATAGGGAAAAGACTGTGATTACTGCAAGAAAATACCCCATACTGGAGCACTGGACATCTTTGAAGATGTTATTTTGTCATAACTGCATTTCACACTATCACATCCGTTTCACACAATCACATTCAAATGCATTTATTTGCTTATTTATTTTGTACTGATATCATAGATGACATTTTCATGTTTTTAGCATCCGACGGGATGGCGGCGCCAAGTAGACATCGAGCGCGGTCAAATTTCTCAATGAATTTCGGAAATAATGCCATATGATCGATATAGAGGGGTATGGAAGTGATACGGGGGGTCTGGGTTTATAACTGAGGGCCTCAAACTCACCATTTTTGCAAGAAATCCCGCTTTTTTCAGCGGCATCGGATTTTAATCTGACAACTTCAGCAAGGTGCAGATACTCATTCTGGTCAAAATGACAACAAAATGTTTCGGTACTTCACGACCTGCACGTTACCCTCAAAACCGCATTTTCCTCAACACACTTTGGCAATCTTCCAGTTTCCTCGAGAGGTTGCTTTGCCCACTGCGCAGGTAGCATTTTGGATTTATCTAAGTGCCTAACTAATGTGAGTTAGTTGAATTAATTTATATCGCGCATAGTAACAAGAAATGTGCTACAAAGATTCGTTACATTTTTAAAATATTATGACCTTTATGGAACATTTATGGTGTTTAGCAGACACCCTTATCCAGAGTAAGGTAAAGGTAAAGTCTCTCGGACTTTTACAGCCGAGCCTACTGGCTAATCATGCCGGAGCTTATCCTCGGTTCCTGTAGCGTGAAGCGATTAGGAGTTCACCTCCTCCTGGATGGGATGCTAGTCCACCGCAGGTTACCTTTCCAGTATTTTTTACTGGTAACCATTTATACTGCTGGGTGAACTTTCAGAGGTACCTCTCGATCATGAGCCCAGCACCCTAACCACTACACCACCCACATCCGCTATATAACTGGGTCAGAGACTCTTGGAACTGAACGTCAGAAAGGGAAATGTTTTAGTAGGAACTATTTAATCTGAGAGACCATTTCCTTTTTGCTTTAATCCACAATTTTCCCCTTTCCATTATTTACCCTACAGTCACAGTTTGAGCTTTGGCTCTCTCTGTATAATACTCCTGTTCTGTCCTGCTGAGTGATACATTAAGATACTTTTGCTGCCATTTGTCTTGTATGCAACTTTTGCCTCTCATTCCCACTCTCTTTTTTCCCCTCCTCTTCGGTTCACACTTTATTCAGCACATACTTTATTTCTCATTGCTATTTCATATAAACGAGATCAGGCTGGCAGGATGGTGGCACACTAAAGGAACTCTCATACCGCTTTTCCACTAACAGGGAACATGTTCTGTATTGGTTTGTTGGGACTAGTGTAGAATGATTAGAAACCAATTTGCTAGCTGGTCGCTAAGATGTCAAGCTAATCACCTATCTACTTAATGCACGGACACTGTGCAAAAGAACCACATTATTATTCTTTCTTGAAAGACCCTATGAGGAAAATTTAAGATAACTCATTACGCCATTAGTGGTTAGCACGTTCGCCTCACGTCCTCAAGAAGGTCCTGGATTCGATTCCTGGTCTTGGGTGTTTCTTTGTGAAGTTTGCATATCTTTGGACTGTGGGAGGAAACCGGAGTACGTGGAGGAAACCCACAAAAGCACAGGTAGTGCTTCTGTGGGTTTCCTCC
>JBCNYH010000003.1:17904999-17917717 GCA_039654325.1 Tandanus tandanus
TAGCTAATTTCACGTGCCTTAAAATGGAGCTTCCTATAACCAGAGCTCTTTCAGGTTTCTCAGCGGGTGCCTCACTGCCTCAAATAACTAAAAAAATAAATAAAAAAAGGGAAAACAAAAACAATATGTCCATAAAGCCATGCAAAAAAGTTACAATAAGATCAGTAAAGGGACAAATATAACAAAGCCAACAATTATTATTAAACAATGCAACAGCAGTCTTTAAAACAGGTTAACTCAAACAATCAAATAGATTTTTCTTGGAAAATGTAAGTAAAAACCACCAGATGAAAATGTATGAGGAAAATATACACATGTTTATGCGTAACAGGGGAGTTTGGAATGTTTGCTTTTCATTTCACTTTAACCATTTTTGTACTTTTTGACTAATGTAAAAAGCCTTTATACCAGGCTGGATATTTACTGGAATCAGGTGTTTTGTCTCTTCTCGCCACCAGCAGGTTTTTGTACTATTCTCTGGATATTCAATAAGCAGTAGCAATGTGTGTAACAGTACGTCATTCTGCACTACGTTGTCTCTTGTGGGTGCAAAAAGAGCACTTTAGGTGATTGAATCAGAGCTGCAGTGTTCACAGTAGGTGGGCCATTGCTTAATTGTGGCTTCTTGATTGTGCTCAGTGATTATTCTCTAGAGATCTGAAGCTGAATTGAAGTCTTTATAAAAGCTCTGGGGCAGTTTTTTTTTTTTTTGCCCCATCACACTTGACGGATGCATTGATGCTCGTAATGTTTTAATAGCTATGATTGCTCCTCTCCTGACATGTCCTCTCCTGTTCAATATTATGTTCACCCATTTTATATTAGCCCCTTGATAGTATATCTGATTGGCATATTTAACACTTATTCCAGGACATTGAATCAGATATGATTTCGTAGCCTGCGATGCTATGCTAGCCGATGGGAGTGAGTGGAATAGCTCTTTTATTTTATCCCCTGTGTGGCAAGAGATGCAGCATTTTTATTATTATGTTCAAGTTATATTTATATTATATATAAAAAATATATGTTCTTAATATAAAACTCTTTACAGGAGATTCAGACAGCACAGAGCTAGCTCGTTAGCCGGAGGCCTATTTCTTGCAGCAAACTGATAAAGTTGCGTTTGTTGGAGGGTTAAAAAACTGTTCATGTCCCAAAAAATAATACAAATACTTACAATCAAATATTTCTTAAGTTTTTTCTATTAAATACGTTTTTACTATCAAATACTTTTATTCTTAAATTTTGTTCCTTTTTAATGGAATCGGCCTTGAATGAATGGTACAAAAGGCCAGCTAGTGTTAGTGTTCTGCCTCACTCCTGAGATAGAGGAGAATGCATCTTGCAATTAAAAGTTCACTTGCCACACTTTCTCTCTCTCTCTCTCTCTCTCTCTCTCTCTCTCTCTCTCTCTCTCTCTCTCTCTCTACTCCAAATACAATGCTGGCATCACTCTTTCACTTGCATCACCACACACTTACCATTTATGTGCCCAATTACAAGCTGCTATCCCTTAAAGGAGTCGCGCTACTCTTATAACACCAGCCTTAGACAACTTTTGGTAGAGATATCTATCAGGAGCTCTGCAGTGCCTAAATACGTTACCCTATTGTGTGGGACGCCTTTAGAACATTGTATCTTCTGATTAAATGACTGAATTCGGAATGTTCCCATGTATGGACAATTTGAAAGTAGACGGACATTCATTTTAACACATATTCTAAAAACCTGACTGAGTTTCATTTCATTCTGATGACGAAAATAACGTTTTTTTAACGCCCGAAAATTACCGACAGGCACCTGCTGTGTCGAACAATCATGGATGCCCAGCATGGATGTTCATGTAATTATAAATATGTGGTGAAATAGAGCTCCAGGGGAGAGGGGAAGCATGGCTGAAGGCTCACCCTATATCAATCAGATGTGCAGGGGTTGTAGTGAGATTATTGGAAGAAGATGATCTAAGAGAACGAGCAGGTGTGTAGATGTGAAGGAGATCAGAAAGATTCAGAGGTGCTAGGTTGTGAAGCGTGTTGAAAGTCAGAAGCAGAATCCTAAAGTCAATGCGGATTTTAACAGGGAGCCAGTGGAGTTGCTGGAGGACAGGAGTAATATGTTTGACTGAAGTGGTTCCGCCAATGATACAAGCAGCAGTATTCCGGACTAGTTGAAGAGTAGAAGTTTGTAAAGAGGACTAGAGGGGATAGGGTTGCAGTAGTCAGTGTGAGGTGTAGCTGAACATGTATGAGTATAGCAGTAGATTAGATAAGATGAAAGATACGAGATCTTTATTGTCAACTGTTGCATGAACAATGAAAATCAATTTAGCAGCTCTCTGTTTAGCAGCAATTATAAAAGTGCACAAAAGACAACTACGGTGTATATACACAAACCTATATATGTCCATATGTACACATATAGACACATATACATACATATATCCTATATATGCAAACACATATACATATATCCACATATTCACACATGTACACACATACACAAAAGAGTGCATGATAAGTCAAAAGGTGCATGGTATGTCAAAACATGGCAGTGTGAGTTGTTAGGGAGTGACGTAAGCGACTGATATTGCATAGATAATGCGCTTTGAAATGTAAAGTACTGTCAAGGATGTTACCCAAACTCCGTTGGGGAGGAAGTCAATAAAGAGAGAGAAGTCAATAAACTTATATTTACATATAAATAATTGCATTACATTAAAGATCTCTACATAAAAATTCTATAAAGCACAGTAAACAGTAATAAATGAAACTAATTTAATATGAGGTGTGATGACTTTTTGCTTTAAAAAATATAACAGCATCAGGTCCAGTTTGTGCAGTTTTACAAGTACAGTATATACCAATACTGTACCATTATATTTTTTTCTGGAAAGTGGTGTTACGTAATATGCTGCCTTCCTTATCGACATACTGTACAAACCTTTTTTTTTAATGTGACATTTCATTTTGTGCTGGAAAACTAATGTTTTTGCTAATATACAGGTTATAAAATAAAAACCTGTATAAAAAGTGTATATATAAAAAAATAGGGTGCCTAATACTTTTGCACAGTACTGTATATGATTATATAATTCCTTTTTAAAATATATTTTTATATGCAATGCTACTACTCAACTTTTTCTTTTCTTTTTTTTTCTTTTCTTTTCTTTCTTTCTTTCTTTCTTTCTTTTTTTTTTTTTACAAAATCAATATACTGTATCATACAGTATGAAGTGCAGGCAAAAAATTTCAGGCTGTTGCAAAGGAACGGAGCCTAAAACAGCCATGTGTGTAGAGTAGGAATGAGCAGTAACTTTTGTGATTCAGTATGTCACACTGTCAACGCTGGGACTTCTGTTGCACATGTTTTTGTGACAATGTCCACATATGCATTTGCGATTTTATACAGAGAGCGAACATCAAATTCTGTAGCAAACACTAGAACTCTAGGAAGCAGAAAGAAATGACTTTTAAAATTCTCCAGGAAGTCTACAGGAATGAAGCAATCAGCTCTGTAGGGTGTTCTAAGTGGGATTTGACTTTGAAGAGAGAGCAGAACACCAGTGCCATCTGACCATACAAGTGTCGCGGAATGATATTTCATGCATTTTGTTATAGACTGTCAATCTCTAGTCTCTACCCAGTTCCTAGTGTAAATAAACTCCATTGTATTAAGTGTCTGTTTATGCAGAGTCAGTGTATTAGGTTTTGTTTTCACCCTAGACATTCTTAAAAGGAACCCAAACTTAATAAACCCCACATTTAATAAAAGCTTGCATGCATAGTTTGTCTGTTTCTATTACATTCGTTCTGTTTTATCAGCCTTTTTTCATGTAGAAAAAACCCAACAAAAACGAGCGCACGGGGGGGGGGTGACACTGTAATGCAGAAATTCATGTGATCACCCGAGCATGTGGCGCTCCCCTGCCTCTTTCATCCCTAAAATATGTAAAAATAAACTATAAAAATATTGATATAGTCTTTTTATGTTCCTTTGTAGTATACCGTGTACTAAAACAAATATTTGTTTGGGCTTGGTGGATGTCGCTGAACTGAATAGACTTAGCGTTCCATCTAAAAGACCATTCAGCACCATCCACCTCGCTTTTGAAGATTAATTAAGTTCTTTCATTCAATCATTTTCTGAACCGCTCATTCCTAATTAGGGTCGCGGGGAGGCCGGCGCCCATCTCAGCCGACTCTGGGTGAGGGCAGAGTACACCCTGGACAGCTCACCAAGTCATCACAGGGCTAAGAAACACGCTGACAGGTATGCAGCCTACTCTAGACGAAAATCAGCAATGCTTCTTTTACATGCCTCTCACCACAGACAGTCAGAGATATGGCCGGCCTTTGATATCCCAGTTATTTTTTTCCCAGTCGGCACTACCGACAGTGAAATTCTTGGACTCTGAGCCCCCTCAGTATTGCACATAAGAACAAATATTGCACGTAAAAGTAAATAAAAAATGAAAACTATATAAATAAAATAAAATATGAACTAAAAGAAGTCAAATATATTTATATATATATATATATAAAGATAGGATAAATATAGAATACTAAAAAGAAATCCTGTAGTGGCTGTAGTACGGCAGATGCCACATGATGAAAGATTGCTATGTGTATTTCATTTGCATACATTTGAAATAAAAAAATAAAAAAATAATTAAGTTTAGTTCAGATGGACTTTAAAGCTGTCAGACTCTCAAACTGGTAGTTGTTCTTCGGCAAAGGATACTCATCAGTCTTCTACTTTTTTGGGTAAAAACAATACGGCATCCTTTTCCAGACCATTACACCAAACAAATGATGTGTTCCACTTCATTACATTAAATTCCTTTCCAGATCATTAAGCTGACCTAAATCCCACCTCCCACCTGCAGTCGTTCTAAAAAATAAAGGAATGCGTGTTCGGTGTGTCGGTAACATGTGCAGGTCATTATGAACGAGCGTACAGATAATAGGTGCACTTAATCTGAAAGTAATGAATGATGCTACAGATAAATGGCATAGGCTATTATCGAGTTACAGTGTGTGTGTGTGTGTGTGGGGTCTTCTGGGTGATGGATGTAGATAATCTGAATATGTGTAGATGATTATCACAGCACACATTTTCACAAAACTCAGGATGTGGTATTTCCCTGGGCACTCTCGATAATGAAGGATTAAGACCGTTTAGTTGAATCAAAGATGAATAACAATCATTTGTAGAGCATTCGAAGAACATTTGGGGAACGGTGTGAGCCTGCTGAAGAGATAATAAACAAAAGATAGAATAACTGTTATGGTCTATCTCATGGTACCTCATCGAATGAGGACCTGCACCCGTACCGGCCCTTTGTGGATAGGATTTGACACCCCTGGTCGATATGTGGGTGGCACGGTGGTATAGTGGTTAGCAAGAAGGTCCTGTGTCCGAGCCCTGGGCTCGGCGTGGGCGTTTTTGTGTGGGGTTTGCATGTTCTGCTGTGCTTGCGTGGGTTTCCTCCAGGTACTCTGGTTTCCTCCCATAATCCAAAGACATGAACATTAGGCTAACTGGCTGTTCCAATTGCCCCTGGGTGTGAGTGTGAAGGGTTGTGTTTGTTGGCCCTACAATGGATTTGCAAGCTGTTCATGGTGCACCCTGCCTTTGCCCATAGTAGGCTGAGATAGGCTCCAGCCTCCCAGTGACCCTAATAGGAGGAAGCGGTTCAGCAGATGAATAAATGCTTTATAATTTTAGTCTTTTAGAACAATTTGCACTATTCTCTGTTTTTAATATGTTGGTAGTGCAGTGTCCCAATGCAATAAGCTCCCAAATTCCTGGGAGAAGGTAAACTATCCACTATCTAGGCCATTTATCCTTCAGGGTCATGGAGAAAACTGAACAGGATCAGCATTATGGAAAGCATTTGTTAAATTTGGAGTAGCCAGTGAAACATGTATGCATGTCTTTGCATGGTGGAAACCAGAGCACCCAGATGAACCCCACTCAAGCACAGGAAGTACATTGACACCCCACATCATGTAGAAAGGCCCTTGCCGGCCATGAGATCCGAACCCAGAACCTTCTTGCTGAAAGGCGACAGTGCTAACCACTGCGCCACCCTTCTACCAACTATTAACGTTAAAATACAACTGAAATGAATAGAATATATTTGCTAAGGAATGGTTTAAAATCTGGGATTGTGCAGTTTTTGGGTCGATGCTGATTAATAATTTAACGGCGAAGGAGACAGTAGTAGTTTTTGTCTAGTACTAGGTGATCTATTTGATCTACAGTAGGTATGATGCAATGTATCTGATATTCAGTGACCAAAAGGCAGTAGTACGACCCCTGGGTGAACACAGGGAGATCAGTACCAGCAAACTCGGGGAAGCACATCAGTAATGCTCTATGGTGGGGTTTGGGGTGGGGGTGGTGGGGGTTACTAACATCACTAATATTGTACAATATAATGCATATGATTTATTCATTCTTTGAGGCATTTGAGCCTCTGATATGTTTCTTTTGGGCAAGCAAAAAACTTTTTTTAATAAACTGACACTTTCTTGGTACTTCTTTGCAAACCAGAAGACGCTGGTATAAAGATTGCTGTATTGAACACTGCTTCATGGATTGACACACTGTTAACTAGCATATTCGAAGCCTATTGGTAACCAGCATGCAATTTTTAAAGCTTGTCTGAGGGCCTGCTACACGATCTGCAAACTGCAAATCGGGTCTGGTTAGTACTTGGATGGGAGGCCGCCCCGGAATACCAGGTGCTGTGGAGGGTTAGAGAAAGACCTGGCAACCTACCCTGCCAAGCAGAGTCTATGAAAATAGAGTCTTTACGAAGTCGGATTGGACCGAAGGTACAACAACTTGTAGCTGAAGTAAAAACAACTTGAACAGCAATGTGAAGTGTGTGTGTGCGTAACTGGTTTATAAAAGTGTAATTATTGTGGATTCTGTACGGAGGTGAAAACTGCTTTGTGTCAAGTGTTATGAATGGAAGGAGGAGTCTCCTCTAGAGTTTGAACTAGAAATGCGTGGAGAAAATCAAGCAAGTTTATAATATGTTCGCTGTGCAGTGAGGATATCAACTTGATATCAACTTGACTGTGAGCAGACCAAGGACTTTATTTAATGAATAAATAAAATAATGCACATGTCATTTTTATATGGTTGTTTGCTAAAGCTTTGGTCACGCACAGCTGTTTGGGACTGCTGTGGCTGTTCCGGTTTATTTTGGAGAAGAGCTGTCACAAATATGGACAAAAAATAAATAAACGCGATGAGGTTGAACTGATCTGCTGCTTGAGCCGCTTTCATTTTCTTGGAATGGAAGCCACGCCCTCCCAGTTCTCAAGGTAGCTCCTCAGACCTCTAGTAGTATTCCTAAAGAAGTGGCCAGAACACTTACGGGATAATGCTGGTTGACCTCATAAGGCAAAAAAAATGTAAAAATCATGTAGCGTCGTCTACTGTGAAGTAATTCTGGCTATGTGGGATAGAGGCAGTCGTACTGCATGATGTTACAAACTTGTATTTGTAGGATCTGTGTAGATTTTGTTCAGAACAATTATAGAAGTCTTACAGAACACCTTAAAATGTCCTGGGAACATTGGTTGAGATTAGTATATTTTAGTGGTGTATGTGGGAGAGAGATAGAGGGAGAGGCAGACAGTGATTGGTGAGTAATCATTGTTGAAATCAGTTGAAGAGCTCATGTTCTCATGATTGCTTGAGGGTCCACCAATCACACTGCTGTCACAGAGGACAGTTGGCTTAATGAGAAAGAGTGTGTGTGTGTGTGTGTGTGTGTGTGGGAGGAAAGACCAAGGAAAGCAGGGGAGAGAGAGAGAGAGAGATGATGATGAGTAGAGAAAAGATGAGGTGCATAAGGTCTGAGAGATACAATTGTGCAGATATAATTACAATTGTGTTACAGCTTCCTTACAACACACTTAGAACTCTACGCTACATTTCCCAGCATGCACCTTACCCTAACTCAGTCACCTGACTAGTGACACTCCAATCACACCTGCCCACCTGGATCCCATTCCTCTAATTACCCATGATATATAAGGACTGCACTCAACCCCACTGAATACCTTCGGGACGAACTGGAGTGTAGGGGGTTCCACCCCGGCTTCCATCAGTGTCTGGCCGCACTAATATGGCTGGTTGGGGGAATCCCTACATGCCATGCTCTATAATCTAGTGTAAGGTCTTCCCAGAATGGTGGCTGTTATTATGACATTATATTGAATATGCTGTCCATCCTATTCGACGAAGACATGAGGGGAGCTTTTAACTAAGAGATTTTATTAGCGCCCAGCAGTTTATGCAGAAGGCCGGCCATGTCTGCGGACTGAGGCTAGCTGGTACCTGGTCAGCCTTGATGCTTCAACTGATTCAACACTGTTTATCATCAGTGCAATTGTTTACATCAATCTGCATTGCTTTCAGGTCTTTCTTATAGTGAATATAGCCGGTCCTTTCAGCGAATTGGGCATAGGTTTTATTGGACAGGTGTCAAAAAATCTTTCACCATATAGTGTATGTACATAAGTAGTACTGATTCTAATTAATGCCGAACCCCTTCTCTCACACATGAAGCTACAGACTACTCTCCCTATTTAAGTGTAGTGATTGGTGCATGCAGAACTTGATCAATGTCCCTTCATGTGCCTGATCTGGGAACGATAAAGAACAGCTCTGAGTCCATTCCTGCTTTGACCACCATTATTCTGCCGCCAGGCAAATTTCCAGTAGTGTGTAACACATATGTAAGCAAGCACACCCTTATTGGATGCAATATTTTTTGGCTTTCGTGCACATCACTGTAATCTTACTGCAGATATGGCGGTGTTAATATGACAGTTGCATGGGGGTTGTATTGTGACAGAAAACTTTATCTTATTGATCAATCTTTTGGATAACAGACATTAGATATCACCAGTTTTAACTCACTCGCTTGAGTTGAACTGTCAGGAGAGATGAATTCTAATTCAAAGGTCTCACATAGCCGGTTGATACAGCTCGTGAGAACTGTGGCTGGGACTACTGTGGTCATTCTGAGAGATATTGGAGGGAGTTGGCCACAAATATTGCTGAAAGGAATTTGCAAATGAATTGCAACATGGTAGCTCACAGCAAGGAGACCTGGGTTCGATTCCCAGGCTCGGGCATCTCTGTTGTGCATGCTCTGCCTGTGCTTGCATGGGTTTCCTCCGGGTACTCCGGTTTCCTCCTACAGTCCAAAAACATGCACAGTAGGCTAACTGGCTGTTCCAAATCGCCCCTAGTGAGTGAGTGTGTGCGTATTGGCCCTGCGATAGCCTGGCGAGCTGTTCAGGGTGTCGGCTGAGATAGGCGCCAGCCTCCCCGCGACCCTAATCAGGATTAAGAGGCATAGAAAATGAATGAATGAATGACATGGTAGCTGGTGGAATTGATTTTGGCACATGACCCACGGCAAATTTTAACACCATTAAACTGTCCGGGAATGGAAGCCAGGCCCTTCAGGGTCTCAAAGTGACTCACTGGGTCTCAAGTATTTGGAAGGAAGTGCCTGGAATACTTACAGGATAAAAAATGGCAAAAAAATAAATTCTTCTCTGGTCATCTACCTTGAAGTAATTCTGGCTATGTGAGACCGAGGATTAAGGTACCTAATGTCAGTGTAATCCTGGACCCCTGGATTATATGGTGTGAAGAACATTTATCTTGGACACTGTGGTACATCATGACCTCTCAGTATAAAAGATTACCTAACCTTAAACTTATGATTGGTGTTGATCCATAGGAGGCAGCAGCACTTGTCTCTTGAGCCCCTCACTGGATCTGTCTCTGACAGGGAGATTACACAACGCCCAGAAATGGCTTATCTTAGGGAAAATGCTTGGGAATGTGAGAGTAAGACTTGATTCAGATTGTTCTCTTAAAAGACAAAAACACAGAAGACAAAAGGAAACCCACCCACTGAACAGCAATACAAATCCACCTTTGCACTTATGAATAGCGAAGCTTGAGATAGACACGTATAGCCATGTGTGTGACTGTATAGAGGGATCAAAGCGTTCTCCTTCAATAAGGACTTTCCAGCCCCGAGGGAAGGTTTCGAGCAGAAAGCGCCTGCCTCCGGGCTTTGTACTGAGGTCTGCGTCAGGATCCAAAACAAACCCAGACAGCAAAACATTCCCACTTGTCATGTCCATGGACTGAAGCAAAACACCTGACTCCAGATTCAGTCCATGTGCAGTGTGATGTGACGTGAAGTCGGCATGGCGTAAAGATGAGAGCCCCCAAGCCTTGATTTCTAAATATGTAGACAAGATGTTTTGTAGATCATCTCTGCAATACACAATGTTATCAGTTTAATCAGTGTGTTGTAGGAAGTGTCATAGACTGTGATCATTTGTCCAGATGAGATGGCGAGAGAGGGAGAAATGCCTGTTAGCTTTACCAATCAGCATCCGCCGTTCATCCGCATACATCCCTCTTCCAGCGCTCTTATGTTTGCAGCGTCGGACTCTGATTGCACCCAAATGGAAGGTTTGTTAATTATTTAAAGTGGCTTTTGACCTGCACTCATTCTGTTTACTGACGCAAGGCAGTCATGCAGAAATAAAGTAATAATTTTCATGGCTGTCGCACGACATTTAAAGCAGTCATGCATTTGACACCAAACATGATATAGAACCTGATTTCCTGATTTGACCGCTAATTAGCTGAACTTGGGGGTGGTGGTATATTTTCCTTCCCCATCACTTATAAATGATAATTAGCTAATCGTGAACAAACTGAAAATGTGAGTGCACACTCAGTGTGTTACGCCACTGCTGACTATAAATGAGCAGCAATTTGAAAACAACTGTGGCCGGATGGCATCGCATGCCTTAGAGGAGGCATATGCTGACCTTATGCTCTCCCTGGTTGGTAGATGTTGTCATGTGACCGGGAATTCTTATCTGACGGGTGGGAATTGCCTACCAAAAGATGCGGAAGATTATCGCGGGGCATCCTGTAACACTTTGTTGGCATTATTCCAACTGTTCCTGCACTCGAATTTCTTTGTGCACCTGCCTTTAGATATGTGAAGAAAATACTTACTTGAATTATTTGCGTCTGACTCTATGATCATTTGCTAAAGCGTGTGTTCATTCATGTGTTTTATTTGAAAGTCTTCTCCAGGACATCTCGAAAACTTTGAATAGGGTTAAGGTCAGGACTCTGGGGTGCTGATACATATGTGAAAATGATTGCTCATGCTTCCTGAACCACTCTTTTCCCATGTTATATCCGTGCCATCAGCTGACTTCATTTTATTGCCAAATTAATGTTGCTGAGCCTCGACCTGACCAACTGGAGCTACAATGCCATGGAGATTACATGCTGTGATCAAGGCTGAGTGCACGCCATGAAAATATTAGAGTGTGCCACTTTCTTTTGGCCGGGTAGTGTATTTTCTTTAATCATTCTGAGGCCCAATCCATGGTCAATCTTTCCACTTTCATAACATTTGCCATAAAAAAAAATTTGAAGGTTCCACTGAAAAGATTCAAACAATATGTTAATAATAGGGGGAAATGACACACTTTTCTTTTGCTGTAAACCCCAGCAGTCTACTTCAGCAGCTCTCAGCTACAGATTTCTGTATGTAGAGAGCAGATATCTGGTAAATATGGTTCAAACAGAAAGGGGGGGGAGGGACTGGCTAATCCTGTTTCTCACTGCATCAGCTGCTATCCAATAAAATGGGATTAAGGAATGGAATGCATTCATGAAAATACTTTTATTGTATTCAGTATTAGAAATGTTATTACATGAGGGTGTGGACATTTTAAAAAAAAATTGTTAGCACTTCTCATTCCTTGAAAGGTCCTATTCTGATCTCAGAGCTTAGGCTTTTGGTATTAAAAATAAAAGTATTCATTTTGCTTATAAAAATTTGAGAATCTCATAAAAACCATCACCGCAAAAAAGTTTCGGGGTTTGAATCTTGGGCAAGGGCATTTCTCTGTGAAGTCCATGCTTGCATGCGCTTCCATGGGGTACCTCAGACACAGACCTCCCACAGCACATAAGTCAATCAACTACTCTAAATTGCCCATAGGAGTGAATGTGAATAGTCGTACATGTCTGTCTTAGCCCTGCAATAGGCTGGTGAGCTATTCAGTGTACCTAACTCTCGTCTGAGGTTAGTTGGGATTGGCTTCAGCTTCTCCAGTGAGCCCGGCAGATAAGCAGTATAGATAACCCTGGGCTTACACCGGGGCCGTGATGTCCATGATCTCCACAATTCAAAAATAGGTGACTGAGATATGAGCAAGATATGGGTATAAAAAGGAGGCATCGTGCATATAATAGATGAAGCTTGAAGGAATGGTGTTTCCAAGTTCATCAAGATCCCCTACAATGGCGCATCAAGGTCTATTATGCTCTGTTAAGGTTTGTTAGGCTCTACTATACTCTACTATGATCCCCATGTTCTATCAAGATTGGTGTCAAATTGTAATAATCGTGGCAAAATCTTTGACAGTCACAAAGTTCCCTCAAGATCATCACAATTCCACTAAGTTTCCCCAAGATTATAATGATTCCAACAAGTTCCCTCAAGATCATCACGATTCCAACAAGTTCCCTCAAGATCATCACGATTCCAACAAGTTCCCTCAAGATCATCACGATTCCACCAAGTTCCCTCAGGATCATCACGATTCCACCAAGTTCCCTCAGGATC
>JBCNYH010000003.1:17957958-17970458 GCA_039654325.1 Tandanus tandanus
AGGAGCATCTAAGGATTTTTTGTATCTGCGCATATGTATGTTTTTATATTCTCTTCCCTTTCTTCTCTGTGTGTGTGTGTGTGTGTGTGTGTGTGTGTGTGTGTGTGTGTGTGTGTGTGTGTGTGTGTGTGTGTAAATGTATCTGTGTTGGCCCTGAAGTGTTCTGGCGAGCTGTTCCGGGTGTAGCCCCGCCATCGCCCAGAGTCGGCAGAAATGGGCACCAGCCTCCGCATGACCCTAATTAGGATTAAGCGGCTCAGAAAATGAATAAATGTTATTCACTTCACCTGTCAGTGGGTATGATGGTTTTATTGTTATGGCTGATCTGTGTATTTGGATAGTATTGTGCAGATTGTTAGATTCAGTAATCATAGTTGTTTTATCAATTTCGATGAAATTCAAGATCTATTGCATTGTTGATTTCAAGGCCAAATATCATATCTCACATTGTTTACAAAAATAAACTAAGCTCATTAATCCTCACAGTGACATGGGTCTGCTCCAAAATTGCTAGGCTTCTCTCTTGGCCCATACTACACCCTTCCACCAAATTTCACCAAGTTTCATGGACGCCGGACTGATAGGTTTAGCATACAGGCAGCCAAAATGACACAGGCAAACACAACACACCATTAACATAACCTCCTTGGTGGAGATGACTTATGTTTCTCAAAACCTTGAGAAACAATGTTATCATGCAAGCCCTTCTGATATTTAAGTAGAAATTCCCCATGGGCATCACAGATTGTGGCTGCTCTGCCACTACCTAATTAGAATTAGCCAGTTTGCTTTGGAACTCTTGACAGGTATTCAGGATTAATCAAGTGAGTGTCAAAGGTTTTAAAAGGATTTGCATGACGGCTGATGTAGCTTGCGTGCAATATTTGTGTTTGAGACCGAAGTCGGGTGGCAGAATGATCGTCCCTCTTTTGACATACATTCATTTTTGGCGCAAAAAAAAAAAAAAAAAAAAAAAAAAAAAAAAAAAAAAAAAAAAAAAAAAGCAAAAGTACCTGTGGCTGGCTGGTCTGAACTGTAGTGCAGCCATGTTTCAGTTACCCCATCTTTTTAATATAACGTTTTATGCCAGCATTATGTGTGCGTGCTTAGTTTTTCTTTTCTGCATCAGGAAGTAGTGCTCGATCACAGCTTGGAGGGAAACGCGGATGTGTCCCATGAACCGTATGAATACACGAGCACTTGTCTACCAAGAATTGCAGGGTACGGTTGTTGAAACGTGTTTCCCTCCCTGTAATCATTTTGCATTCTGGCAACCATTTTTATTCACAATTCAGATACACTAAAACCTTCTGGGAGTTTATATAGCATATTATATGTCTCTACTCATACACTGAGTGGTCGGATTACTGTTTTCATCTGAAATCCTTTCAAAACGCAATACTATTATTATTATTATTATTATTGTTATTATTATTTTTGATAATAGCTTGGCTGGATATGTGTGTGCTGTTAGTTCTACTTTAATTTTGCAATACTTGCGAAGGCTATACAGCTCTTATGAAATTATATTACTCTTTAAAATAAGAAAGAAATTGACAGAAGCAGAGTTTGAGTTTTCAAGGCTGAAATCTTTTCACCAAAAAGAAAATATAACGGATCTGAATGACAGTTATTTGTGTTCGAGAGGAATCCTTACAATCTGAACTGCTATCAAATGCACGTATTTGCAGGACAGTTGCCAAGGTAGTTATGATTACAGTGTCTAGCTATGAATAGTCTATACTCTTGACTGGGTGGTCATTTAATACATTTCTCCCCTTTTTCTGTATTTTAAACGAGGCAGCTTTTAAATTACTTAAAAGGAGACAAATCTATGTATTTGTAAGCTTGGTAGGCAGAATGTTATAAAGAGATGGTTTAAAAAGAAGAAAAGAGACAAATACCACACATTCAGACCCAACAGCCAGTTAGCCCAATGTGCATGTTTTTCGACTGTGGGAGGAAACATGCAAACACAGGGAGAACATGCAAACTCCACACAGAAACACCATCGCGAAGCCCAGGACTCGAACCCAGGACGTTCTTGCTATGAAGCAGATGTGCTAACCACTACACCACCGTGCCGCCCATCCCTGGCACTGAACAAGGAACAAAATAACAGCACATCTGGAGTTTAAACTATTCATCTTTCTACATCCATTTAGACACCTTTACCTTTTGCCAGCACATTTAACGGAACACATTTTGTAGTAGAGTTTATCACACTGCAGGAGGGCACACAGTTGTTGGCGTTTGTTTGTTTGTGTGTGGACACGCAGGTGTTTTCACTCATTTTAGGGGACATTAACTTGGCCGAGCGCTCATCAAGTGTAACGAGGCAGTTCTTCACTCTAATTTACTGTGAAATGAGAATGACCACCAAGAAGAACACTATTTATGGACACTATTTATGAAACAGACAGAGAGGATGGACAAAATTGTGTATTGTATTCCTATGAATTTGTAAGCTGGTAGATATTTGAGGCATATAATTGCTTATTATCTTTCTTTAGAGAATTTCTCGGCATATCTCCTTTCAGTTAGCACACGTTAACGAGTTACATTTATTTTATTTTTTTTTCAGATCGCATTGCCAACTCAATTCACACTCTATTCAAAAATGGTCCTTGGTCATTTATTTTCTTGAATTACTACAGGAGTTATGAATTCGTGTGATCTAATAATCACATTCGCGATCAGATATAATTAATTCCTGTCCATTTATCTAGGCTTATGTCTTATATAGAGATGATTATCTTGCTTGGCGCTTCATCGTTTTATCATCTCTTATCCTGCTGTTCTAAACATACGGTTTGTTGTGCTTTGGTGATTCATCCCCCCACCTCACCCATCACTGATTTATCTACAAGCTTTCCCATTTGCATGTGTAGTTTTGGTGTATGATTTGTTTGCATGCTCTTTCTATTGCATTTGGATCTAAAGAATGTTGTATTGTTACTCCTCTGCTGGCCATGATCATTTTAGCTGCTTTCAGGCACAACCTTATACATGGCTTGGTTATAAACTCTACAAAGATTTCAGTAATGAAAAATAAAAGTAATGACAAATACCAGAATCACTGAGATCACTCCCTCCTAAAGAACCCCCCTTCCCCAATAATACTTGTAAACTCAATCAGGTTTAATTAGTCACTTTCTCCATTGCACACCAAGCTAATTGGCTTCCACCTGTAATGACTTTAATCATTCTGATTAGTTCAGCCAAAAAGTTATTCCTAGAGCATTCCAATATTGAAAGCAAGCGATCAACTAAGGAGAGCAAGGCACCGTCAAAAGGTCTCAGGGATAATGTTGTGGACAGACAGTGGATGGATGCAAAATACTGTAATTCAAAGGTTTCAATTCCTCAGTAAAGTCAATAATCAAGTCATGGAAAGTGTTAAGCACTATGAGTACCTTCCCCCAACCCCCGGGTTAATACTTTATGGAACCACCTTTTTCTTTGTTTACAGCCATGAGTCTGTTGAGATACTTCTCTATCACCTTTTTTCATATCTAGTCTCTACTATAATTGGCCACTCTTTAAAAAAAAAAAAATAATAGAACTGTTCTAGCTCAGTCAAATCTGATGGTCATGTTGGTGGACTGCAATCTCCAAGTCATTCCACGGATTTTTAATAAGGTTTAAGTCTGGGCTCTGACTAGGCGACACAAGAACATTCAACTTTTTCTCCTTCAGTCACTGTGTGGTCAACTTCAGGTCATGTCATGTTTGTGGCAGCGGCCAGCAGATTTTCCTCACACATTTTATTGTATTTTGCCCCATTCTTGACAAGTATCACAGTCCCTACTGCAAAGAAACAGCCCCACAACAGGATGCTAACCCCCTCATGCTTTACTGTCGGTATGGTGGCTCTTTGGGTGGTAAGCTGTATTGGCTTTCTGCCAGTTATAACATTTGGTGTGGAGGCCAAATATTTCAATTTTAGTCTCATCTGTCCATAACACCTGTGTAACAGGTGTATTTTGGTGTGTATTTTGGCAAAGCTCACTCGGAACTTTTTTTCTTTTCCTTGCAACTCACCCATATAAACCACGTTTGTGATATACTTGTCACACGCACACAATGACCATTCTTTGCCAAACTTGCTGTAACTGCTTCAAGGTTGCCATAGGCCTCTTGTTAGCCTCTCTTGGAAGGGTCCTAGTACCAAACACTTTTCACTTCTTGATTATTAATTTACTGTGCTCCTAGGGATTGATAAAGCCTTTGAATTTGTATTTCGTATTCATTTCCTGACTTGTGCCTGTCCACTACTTTATCCCTTTGATCATTTGATGGTGCCTTGCCAGCCATAGTTGATTATTTGCTTGCAGTACACCTCCAGTTAAATGTTGTTGTTAAAAATCCTCCCTTTATAAGCATGGTTTTCATTCGTGCTTGTTTGTGTTGAGTTTCACCTTCCTGTACATTAACAATTTGAAAAATGACAAGCACGTCAGTAATAACCTGCTCCTATAGAAAATGAGTCAACACTTTCTGACTATACTAATAGCATCAGTAATTGCTTACTTACAGATATGATAATGATCGTTTTAATCGTATCAAGCCAGGCGAAGAATAAGGAAGAATATCTCCCAGGAGGAAGTAATGATTGACTGCAGATTCCTGTCACAGCAGAGCTGCCCTTCACCTTCAGTATTGACCCATTAATGGTAATTGTGCCTCTGAAAGTGGAGGTCATTTACTGACGAGCTTGGACAGCTGGGAAAGAGCAAAGAAACCGCTGTACAGAGCAATGGATTGCTTGTCACTCATTTCAAAACCACTTCAACAAGGTCTCGAGCTGTAAAATTAATTTTCTTTAAATGTGTTTATTGGAATTTTTTCGATTGCTGTGCTTGTGAAGTTAGCTGAGTATCAGGCAGCATGAACAGGATTAATTGTGTTTTGTGCTGAATTACCAAACATTTTTAAGACCATTATTTCTCAAAAGCAGCCTTAGGAAAAAAAAAAAATTGAGGACATATTGCTACGGGAGGTGCTGCTGAATCATGCTTATGGATTGTTCTGGAGGTAATCAGGGCCTCTGTTTTTGTTTCTGCTGCCATAATCCTGTAGTTAACTGTTGACTTACGTCTGTAAAATATTTTATCTAACAGCAGAAAGCAGGCTGCATCTGGCTTATAAAACTGCAAATCCAGGTTTGCAGCAGATGTGACAGAATGAGTGTTACATTAAATTTTATTGTTGCAAATTTCTCCTGTCTGCTTGACATTGTTCAGGTTATATTGTGTACAAGCCGATAATGAGTTACACTTAGGGATACCTAAAGGTAATACCCAAATACCCAAAGAAACACTTGCATCTCTAAGAAACATCTCATTATCTCATCGAGCCATTACATAATTTGTTTGTTTGTCAGGTATATTTCTTGGATCATGTTCCAAATGTTAGAAAGATCTGAGCGCACTGCATTACGCTGGCACTGATTCTCTGTTTGCATTGTACAAATTGGTTGTTTACTTTAATCATTGACTGTAATAATGGCCACATATTGCTATTTGTGTCTGAGAGGACAACATCGGCTGCTTTGATGGATGGTGCCTAGCTGAAAGTACAGAGACGCGTGTCTGCTCTCTGATTAATGGCGCTACATCATTCAAGGGCCTGCGGGAGGAAACACTTTTATAGAAGAAAGAAGAAAAATCTTATGTGTTTGTGTGGGCATCTTTATGACAAACAAACACCAAACAGTTGGTCAGTTATTCAGAGACTACTATGAGACAGATGAGACAATCTGTCTCCACACCAGATTAGATATGACGACCGGGAAGGAGGAACGCAAAGACAAAATGCCGCTACGTTTGTCACAACATCACATCCCCTGAATATTCTAGTCCGGTTTCTGCTCTTGTCCTGTCACTGGTGTATATTGTATAGATCTGCACTACTTGAAGTTGATGACCAGTTCTGTCTTAGTCTCATTGCGAGGTTCTACAAGCTGTACATTTCTGAAAGGATTCCTGGGTGGCACGGGTGTGTAGTGGTAAGCACGTCCGCCTCACCGCAAGAAGGTCCTGGGTTCGAGTCCTGGGCGGAGTTTGCATGTTCTCCACATGCTTGCGTGAGTTTCCTTTGGGTACTCCGGATTCCTCCCACAGTCCAAAGACATGCACATTAGGCTAACTGGCTATTCCAAATTGCCCCTAGGTGTGAGTGTGAATAGGTGTTTGCCTTTTGCCTGGCAATGGTCTGGTGAGCTGCTCAGGGTGTACCCCGCCTTCGACCAGTGTTGGCTGAGACCCTAGCAGCATTAAGCAGCTCAGCAGATAAGTGAGAGTGTGGACATTTTCCTGCATTTTATTTATTTATTTATTTTTTATCTTTTACATTTTTTGTTCAACTGCTATCAATCTTTAGTTCCACTGCTGAAAATCAGGTTGGATTTTTTGTGGTTAAGCTAAACACTAAAGGAAATTTGTTCTTGTTGTGTACAGGAGCTGATTTTCAAAACATCAAATTGTTTTCTTTTGTCCCGATTTGGTTTCCTGCTGCAGCGAAACAAATGCATTTACAAAATGATTTGTATTACTTTATCTGAGCCTACATTGAGCTCGGCTGATTTTTAATATGACTGTACTGGTTATTTTTGCTTTCCGAGCGAGGCAGAGTATATTTCCATGCACAGAGGTTACCAGTCATTGAACAAGGGCCTTGCTCAAGGGCTCCCTGGTATAACCTTCTGGTCGCTAGCCTCTTAACGCTAAGCTACAACTACCATCCACATCCAAGATTCATAAATAATAATGTGTACGAGGGCATGTGTGCAAAACTGTCTATTTCATATCAGACCTGACTGTTACCATGAGAGATTGTATCCATGGATACTGCAGGATCCTTCCTCATCAGAGTGACGTGACCTCTGAACTCCCTAAAAAGCCTTAAAAAAAAATAAATTAAAAAAATCCAAGAGTGCATCATACTAAACAAAAAACAAAACCAAAAAAAAAAACCAAACCATCACGGATATGTTTTTTCTTTTTCAGTTCTACAAGTACAGGATTTCCTGAACTGCGACAAGCTTTTCTTTTTGCACTCATCTCAGACCTTTCTGGAATTTAAACAGGAAATGCTCTCTCCAACAGCATAGAGGAAATAATCACAGATTAATGGTCTCAATTCTGTTCTTTTGGACCAGTTGCTTGTTATTTATATCTTTTTATTTGGTCATATAAACATTTATCTGACCAAACATTCCTTCGTATAAATCTTTGTCCGTGGCCATCTGTACGGAGTGTGTAACAGCCCTGAAGTGCTCTGTTTTGTTGATGATGTGAAGGCAGAGAAGCATCACAGGCATTTTCACAGACAATATCTGATTACAAATTGAATCGATTAGGCTTGTGTCCAGGAAAAACATGGTCAAATTGTGAGAACTGGGGACTCCTGTGTGGCGCAACAGAAGAACATTTACTCTATCATCCGGAGTTTGTGAGCTCAAGTTCTGGCTGTTGAGAGCCATCCATCACTCAGGAGCCCATGAAAGATAATTGGCAGAGCTCTTAGGGAGGGATGGCATACACTGTCTTTCCTTTCACTAGCCAATCATGGGCTTCTGTGAGCTCATGTATACAAACGGTCGGACAGTGCTTTTTACTGTAGTGTCTTATCCTTCTCCTGACAATGTACTGTATGCAAACACCGGCTTCCATATCGGTTGGTTGTGGTTTGCTCCTTGGAGGAAGGGTGTCGTAAGATTTGTGCTCCCGGATTGGTAGCCTTCATGTGATAATATGATGGGCAGGAGTTATGGGGTGATCACACTAGAGGTGCGATCGAAAAAGTGACTGACGCGAATTGATTTTTCAGCGAATTTTGAAATTCACATCAAGATGTTTTGCGACTCCACATGCAAGCGAATATTTTGTTGCTTAAATATATATATTGCGCGGAAGTCATGTGACAATTTGCGACTAATTTGCGATTGGTGAACAGGCGCAAATTGTTGTGAATCAGTCACGTTTTGTTCGCAAACCATTTACTTTTTATTCGCGTGTTACTAGCGCAATCAAAATGCGAACAAAATACAAATGATGACAAAATACATGGTATATGGCGGATGCCAGCAAGTCTTAAACTTTCCGCGTGGAAGTCTCCAACTCGTCGCTTTTCCTTGCAAACGGAAAACGACAACTTTGCGACCTTCTCGTGACTTGTGCGGACTGTTGGAGAAGAGTTTGAGACTACTCCGCATCAGAGCCTCGTTTTGCGGCATTTGCGTAAATTTCAAATGTGTTTGAAATTTTTTGCGATGAGTTCCCGAACCAGGCGACCAAAATGCGATACCACGAATGTCGCGAGACAAATTTTAGAACATTTTCGTAATGAAAAGCGTCGGCCGCTTTTCTATCGCACCTCTAGTGTGATCACCCTCTTAGCTACGACCAAATTAGGGGGGAAAAACCTGTGAGAAGCACATAGGGAGACTTTAGTCATCTTAAGGGTTTCATTGTTGTTTTTTATTACCCTTTACGCATAATCTTTGCTGATATTTTTTTAGATAATGGAGCATTCTTAGTAAAGCGTTGCTACACTGGTAGGAATTTATTAGGTGGAGCAGCAGCGGTGAAGTTTCATTGGCTTAAGATAAGAAAATAAAACCCCTCTGACATGTATTTTTTTAATTGCTGCACTAATCCCCATACAGTCTCCGCTCAGATGGCGTTTTTTGTACAGATCATGGTCCGTTTGTACCACAATCAACACTAGAAAAATCTACAAAGTACTTCTAAATTGTGTTGTATAAGAATACCTGATAAGTGGTGTTAATATAACACTTGACTAACTGTGTTCCTGGTCATGAACTCTATTGAATGCGAAAGGCTGATTATCAAACGAAAATAAGCCATATTTTTAATAGCACATGCTTTTACTTCTGTATGCAGCAATATGTTGTTGCAGTCGGTCTCTATCTGTCCATCCATTCTGCAGTATCTTAAGAATATTGATTAATTCAAAGCTTCTTTAAGAGATGACTGTGTGGACAGGTGTGTGTGGGCTGTGATTGTTTGATTACACCAGTTTGATTAAGCATGCCTCAGATACCTTTACAACACTGCTGCAGTCGGTGTGCTTGTAGAGGTTTTATGAGAATGTGTGTGTTCTTCAAAAATGTGTGGGTGGATGGGTATGCATTGTGTGTGTGTGTGTGAGAGAGAGAGTGATATGTGTTATAAATATATCCACTAAACACTTCCTGGTGTATATGTTTATTATAACTCTCTGACTCATTTGCCGAGCTGCTATTAGGGTCATGGTGAGGCTGGAGCCTATCTCAGCCGACACCGGGCAAAGTCAGGGTACACCCTGATCAGTTTGACAGACCACAGAGCCAGCACACGCACACACTTTTGACACTCACATCTACAGGCAATTTGAAACACCCAATTAGTCTAATGTCTTTGGACTGTGGGAGGAAACCGGAGTACCCAGAGAAACCCCATTCAAGCATGGGGAGAACATGCAAACTCCACACAGAAATGCCCGAACCCTGGACTTCAACCCAGGACCTTCTTGCTGTTAGGCGGAGATGCTACCCACTATGCCAGAGTGAATTTATGTAGCTGAAAAACATTACATGGAGCTGGAACGAGTAGAGCAGTGTCCCCTGCAGGTCCTGGAGCTGGGCCAATTCGACAATTAATTGTTCAAGTTTCTTTTTTAATTATTATTACCAGCCATTTTTCGGATCAGTGTTTTCTGATTGTGCACTTCGCTTTGTAGCATGTAATGACAATCAAATTATTTGTTATGCTTGTAGTACACTCCTTATTAAAATTCCCAGTAATATACATAATTGGCACAAGGCAGCATTTCTCTCTTAAAGCTCCAGAGTCCATGGCTTGATCCAGGGCTCATGTTACTGTCTGTGCACTTAATGTTCCTGATTTCATATCTGTGTGGGATTCCTCCAGGTTATCCGGATTCCTCCCACCTCTTAAAATATACACCTGTAGGTGGACCTAGTCTATGAATGGGCATGCAGTTCCTTTAATTGTTTTTGGACATTTTTATTTATTTGTTTATTTATTTATTTATTTGCCTCAGAAGAGATTTATCATTTGATATAATTTCTTTCTTTCTTTATTTTAAATTTGAAAAAAAGGAAAAAAAAGCCCTACAATGGTCTGGTGAGCTGTTTAGGGTGTATCCTGTCCTCACCCAGAGTCGGCTGAAATGGGCGCCAGCCTCCCCATGACCCTAGTTAGGATTAAACAGCTTAGAAAATAAACGAATGAATGAATAATAATAAAAAAAGTCTAATAAAAATTATTATTTTCTTTAATATGCATTTTACCACAAAATGCTGGTAGTAGAGATGTTTTGACAGTTGGGGAGATTGTCTAGAATCTGGCAATTTTAAACCCCTTTCCCAACAACGCCCATCTCAGCCGACTCTGGGCGAGGGCAGAGTACACCCCAGACAGCTCGCCAGACCATCGCAGGGCATATTATTATTATTATTATTATTATTATTATTAGTATTATTATTGTTGTTATTATTATTATTACTATTATATGAATTTAGCTGGGCTAGGACAGATGAGACTGACTAAGACTGAGTTTGGGTGGGGAGGATTTAAAAGCTGTGTAGTTGCACTCACACATAAAATCTTTGTTGTATATCTATGTGGGTAAAATAGGTCAGGTCTATAAGTCAAACTGAATGATGTTCGTACAATAGTGATACAAAAACAAACAAAAAAAACCTCGTATGATATTCCTGTGATACCCAGTTGATGTAGAGCAATCGTTGAACGATTCTTCTATTCTTCTATTCTTTTCCCTTACAATTTTCTTCCCTTATCGTAGTCGTATTCAATTCCCACCTATCAATTATTGCCTCCCTATCTCAATGCACATGCCCCCTCCGTGACATGAGACGCTGCCACCTGCATCTTTACGAACAGCTGCGCATGAGAACACAGGAGCGGCCCGAGGCGCTTGTTAAAATTTAACAAAACGTCTTGTTAAAAATCACACAACACAGATACTAAGAACCACTGCGTTTTCGTGTCCATGACCAGAGAATGTGGGATTTTTTTGTTTGTTTGTTTGTCCTGTGATCTTCGTATTCGACATATTAAAAGTAAAAGTAAAAACCTCCCACTCACATGACATCTTGGATACGATACGTAGGATCCCAGTCGTGAGGCCAACTTGTAGTCCGCACCAAACGCCCTGTGAACCTTGAAGAACAAAACAAATATTCTGACTCCTAATCATAGCTGTATTTATATTCATTTAAAAGAGTTTATCGCTTCACTGAAAGTAGTAGGAGAGATGATTGGGACGCAGGCGTATTACTTTCTCCCGTTACTGCTGCTGCTTCCTCTTCTTCTTCATCGTCGTCCCCGTAGTCCAATCTGCCTCGTTCTGAAGATACACAAAGATATAAAATAACATTGGCTCATTATTGCTCTCAAGAGCAATAGAGCAAGAGCAAATGAGCCATATGGAATCTAGCATGCACAAGTGGGCAAAGTACGCCTTTGCACAAATAATCAGCATGAGCAATCATATACAGAGGAGCACCGTGTCATCGGGTCAGACATTTTCGGACACCTGCTGACTTGTGCTGTCGTCGAATGTTAAAGGGAACCCGAATGAGGTCAGGACTGAGCAAGCAAAGGCCAACAACTGAAGCTTTGTATCGACAGGACGAAAGATGCAGGAATGAGAGATGAACAGTGGGAGAAGCGAGCGGACCGGTGTGGAAGAAATGGACAGCATAGACAGGCTTTTAGCTGCTCTCCAGAGGAAGTGAGATGAAGAGAAAAAGAGGAATATGAGAGAGGAGAGGCTTTATTAAATCTAATACAGCAATGTGCAGCTTAATGGGCTCTAATAGGCTTCTTAACTTCTGCTAAATATTTCTTTACCACGCGCACCCACACGAACAGAGAACTCAAGGGACGATGCTCAGTGCAGAATAATTAAAAGGTGATCAATAGCAGGGACTGTTCTATAAAACGTCGGGGTCTTTAATCACACATTTTTAAAGAAGATGCAGTATTGTGTGAGCTGTATTTTGTTGGTTACTTTAAGTTTAAGGTTTGGTGTAAGCTTTGTGAGGAGACACAGTCGCGTAATGGTTAGCTAGAGCAAGAAGGTCCTGGGTTCGAGTCACTGGCTCGGCGAGGGCATTTCTGTCTGCCATTTGCATGTTCTTTTTAATGTGGGTTTTCTCCAGGTACTCCGGTTTCCTCCCGCAGTCTGAGGACATGCACATGAAGCAAATTTTGCTGTTTCAAATTGCTTCTAGGTGTGAATGTGAATGGCTGATTGTGTCTTGCCACTGCGATAGACTGATGAGCTGGTTAGCGTGTACTCTGCATTCGCCCAGTGTCGGCTGAGATAGGCTTCAGCCTTTCAGCAACCTTAGCAGGATCAAGCGGTTCGGCCCAAAGGATGAATGAATAGAAGTGCTGTATTTGCTCCTTTCAATGTGTTGTTTTGAATTATTATTCATTCAT
>JBCNYH010000003.1:18101504-18116073 GCA_039654325.1 Tandanus tandanus
GTGATGATCTTGAGGGAGCTTGGTGGATTCGTGATGATCTTGAGGGAACTTGGTGGATTCGTGATGATCTTGAGGGAACTTGGTGGATTCATGATAATCACACTGATCGTGGCAAAATCTTTGTCAGAAAATATTTCCACGATTATTACGATGTATTACGATTTGACGTCGATGGTGATAGAACATGGGAAGCGCAGTAGAGCATACCAGCATAACAAACCTTGATAGGGCGTAATGGAACATGATGCGCCATCGTAGGGGATCTTGATGAACTTGGAAACACGATTCCATCAAGTTTCATCTCATGGATGCACGCCGCCTCCTTTTGATACCCCAAATCGTGCTCCAAGCGTGCTCATAAATCGCGGAGCTCCACGCTTTTTTTGAATCATAGAGATTGCGGACATCATGCCCCAGTGCAAACCAAGGGTGACACTGAAAGCGAGTAAGTCTCATATGTTAAAATGAGACCGGATTTTTTTAAAATTCTGTTTGTAGCACTTAAATTAGAATCTTGTATCTGTTTTGGAGACTAATAATTTGGAGTAAGTGTGCATGTGGGGGGTGGGGGTTGGTGGGGGTGGGGTGTCGTCATGAAGCCACTGATGCATTCATGATTGTTACAAAAAAATAAAAATAAAAATCATGCCTCAAAAAGTAAATTAGCAAACACATATGTTCCTTTACATTTCGCTCCAGGCTACAGGCATGTCCCTGAAAGTTTACTTCAGGCATGTGGTTTAGAGCACATATATAATATATTAAGCTCAAAGCTGCAGGTTAAGCAATTCAAATGGAAACTTCACAATAGGCAGCTTGTGACTAAATGTCACCATATGAAAACAATGTAACCGCATGTCCTTATTTTAATTTTTCAGCGAACAACAATATATATATATATATATATATAAATATATAAAATTATAAAATATAATTTGTTATTTTTTTTCATCAAATGACCTTCACTGGTTAGTTACTATTACATTTCCCCACTTCTTCCAATCTAGGCAGCAAGTATGCTAGGTGTCAGATTATAGCCTATACAAGCTCTTCTACCTCACATTAGCATTCTGCCTCTCCCCACTTCACATTTGCTTAAGGCTGATTTTTTTAATGTCTGGTCCGTTTTTTGTTTTTTTTTAATTAACAATGGCCCATAAAGAGACCTGGGAATCCAGGCGTCTATGAAGTTTTCATCCGTATTCTCTTAATTCTGTGCGGAACTAGAAAGGTGACTTTTCCTCTTGTCAAACTATCTGATTAGCCGTACAGTTAGCATACCATGAGATGACGGCATTGTACACTATACACTTTTCCACCATGTAAATACACAGAAATCTTCTGATCTTCTGATCTGAATTTTAAGTTCTTGCTAGCTCACTCTGTCAAAACAAACAAATTAATACACTAATGCATTACTGCACTCCGTACCAACAATTATATCTTTCAGGTTGCCCTGTGATGCTCATTGGTAATCTTAATGCATTATGTTGTGTGACAGCATTGTTCAACCAGCCTGCTTAGACTCCATAGCTTGTGCATTAAAAGTCAATTAACAAATGCTAATGTGGCGCCTGGCGCAGGTGCTTATTTTCCCTTGTAAAGCAGGCTGGCATTATTATTAAGGCATACACAAGCGTTTGATGTGCACCTAAAAAGGGGCCTCAGGTGGTAATGCACTTGGAAAAACGAAGCACTACTGGTGCAAAGTGAAAAAAATGCTCCCAGTTTCAGTGTAATTTCTCTGGTGTGAGGCAGTTTATGTAGTTAATTACACGTTACAAGGCACTTAATCCTAATTAGGGTCGAGGGGAGGCTGGTGCCCGTCTCAGCCGACTCTGGGCGAAGGCGGGGTACACCCTGAACATCTTGCCAGGCCATTGCAGGGCCAACACACATACAACCATAAATCACACTCACACACTCAAACACACTCACACCTAGGGGTGATTTAGAACAGCCGATTAGCCTACTGTGCAAGTTTTGAAGGCTATAGTCAGGCCTAAATATAAAATGACCACCTCCATTTGTTTTATCTCTTAAAAGAAGGCTGTGATTTCTTGTTGAATCTCTGTGTACAGTCAGTCCCATTCTAGTCCTATTTTAAATCCTTTTATGGGTTTGTGTGCATGTGTTTTCTTACCATTTAAGCTGAACACTAATGCTGACACCCAGTTTAACCACTTCAGGGTGTAGGGTGACTTTCACATAGGGTCATATCAGGTGCATTCCCTCTATATGTTATTGCCCCCACTGTTGTTTAAGCATCATAATTACTGTACAGCTATGTTATAGTACTGAAAAAATATTAAAGTCTATCCAGAGAATAGAAATCACGTTTTCTTTAACAGTAACATTGATGCTAAAAATGAGTCACAAAAAAAATTACATATTATAAGTGTTCGTCTTCCTGCTTTCTGACCAGCCTTCCTACCAAATTGCAATTAACCACCTTTGTCCTTTAGATTGGCCAAATCATAGCCATTAACACAATCCATTATCTATTTAAATATCAGGTAGGCTGGAGAATATTAGTCATCATACATATCACTAAAATGTAAGAGTATACTTACTTTCCTTGTTGTTCTTTCTTTATTTTATTTTGTTTTTCTTGCACAGTTTGTGCTTTAATAATAACTAACATCACAATAGTACCACGTTTAATAAAACCCTGTTGTGTGTCTTCAGTCCTGCGACTGCCAGGCAGAAAGGGACGTGTCTACTAATTGAAGAATAAAGACCTTTTGTCGGAGAGCTATGAACTGAAACAACTGCAGCATGTAAAAAAAAATAAAACTTCATTAAATAAAAACAATGTTGATAATTAAATCCTAAAGGCTAGAGATTTATTAAATTCTCAAGAGGATCTACATTTGCAGATCAACAGCTCCACAATCACAGTCTAAGCAGGCAGAGGTCAAATGATCAGACAAATAGACTAACGAATGCAAGGCAGACTCTTGTAAGGTGAGACAGGCAGAGATCATACACGGAAGAACAAACACGGTAAATCAAACGGTTCGCTATGCACTGGCAAAAACACAGGGACAATACTTTGCAGCATAGCCTAATGTGCATGTCATTCGACTGTGGGTGGAAACCGGAGTACCCAGAGGAAACCCATGCAAGCACTGGAAGAACATGCAAACTCCACACAGAAATGCCCGAGCAAGGGACTTGAACCCAGGACCTTCTTGCTGTGAAGTGGACTAGCTAACTACTACGCCACTGTGCTGCCCACAATAAACACATTGTGCTGTAGAACTTAAGATTTTCTGGTAGGGCCGGTTGTCTATTGGTTAAGGTGCTGGGCTCATGATCAGGAGGTTGTGGGGTTGAATCCCTGTTAGACCCCCACCGTGCTAACCACAAGTGTGCCTCTGTAAAAATACTGGGAAGGTAACCTGCGATGGACTAGCGTCGCATCCAGGAGGAGTTGAACTCCTAGTCGCTTCACACTACAGAAACCGGGATAAGCTCCGGCCTGATGAGCCAGTAGGCTCGAGTTTAAAAGCCCAACAGGCTTTACCTTTTTTTTAATAGAGAATCAGGTGCCTGGTGTTTGAAATGCTGGAGAAAATTTATTATATGATGATGCAACGAACTTCCTGCTTTTGCAGAGCCTTTCAGACCCTTCCAGTTATGCCTGAAGATCCATAAGAACTTCCCTAGTGCACATAAATATTCGTGTAACACCTCAGCATCCTCTATAAAATATATGAAGCGCGATCGCAAAAGTTCCAGCACTGCACCTATAAAAAGCACGAAAATGGAGACGATTTAAATTTGGCTGCTTCCCCCTTCAGAGTAATCACCTTGTGTAGTGATTTAGGGCTCCCAGCGTTCCACACTATGCCTCAAGCACCATCTCCAATTCTTCTCTACTGAGTCAAAATGGTGACCCATCAGCTTTTTGGGGTAGAGGAAGAAATCACAGGGAGCCAGATCTCGCCGGTAGGGCTGGAGGAGTGCGACAATTGTGTTGTTGCATCCAAAAACGTGTTGGTTTTCTGTGTGCTGTGGGCAGGCATGTGGTTGTGATAGAGCAACTAATTACCATCGCGCTGCAGTTCAGGTCGTCTGCAATGAAGGTTCTCCGTCAGACGCCTCAGAACTTCACAGTGAAATTCGGAGTTGACAGTCTGTCACTGGGGAACTAGATTACAGTGCACAAACCTCCAAATGTCAAAAAAACAAACAAACAAACAAAAAAAAAACACCTCACAAACAAAACAACAACACACCAGCATGCTCTTGTTTGTTTTCCTGACATCTCTGGCCTGTGGTGAGTTTGTCTACTGCGTAGCCTGCTTTTTGGTCTCTGAGTACTGTGTGTACCTCGGGTGCTGTTTTTGTTCAAGCAACCTAACTTGGAATACAGTATGTGTGCTACTCTTCTGAAGGAACATCCATGGAACTTGTCATATCTTGTGCCTGGGTGCGGGTGTATGGGTGTGTATGTGTTTGTGTGTGTCTCTTTACTACTCTATAGTGTAGTGGTTAGGGTGCTGAACTCATGATCGTGTGGTCATGACATAGACTCCTGTCAGACCCCCTGCTAAGACCCCTGGGCAAGGTTAACTGTAACTGCCAATTAACAGGGGGGCAGCCGTAGCCTAATGGTTAGAAAGGCGGCTTTGGGACCGAAAGGTCGCTGGTTTGATTCCCGAACCAGCAGGGGAAATGTGTGGTGGTGGGGGAGTGAGCTGCACCTTTCCTTCCTCCACCTTCATGGCTGAAGTGCCATTGAGCAAGGCACCTAACCCCTACTGCTCTCCGGGCGCCCCAATGTGCGTGTTTACGTGTGTGTGTGCTCACTTTGGACGGGTTAAATGCAGAGGCAATAATTTCCCTTGCGGGATTAATACAGTATAGCAAAAAAAAATAAAAAATGCAAACTCCACACAGAAACACCCCGAGCCCGGGAATCGAACCCAGGCCTTCTTGCTGTGAGGTGGACGTTGACTGTATTGTATTTAAGTGTCTCTGCTTGCTTCCGATCGATTGGTGGACACTTAGGCCTGCACCATTTCTATCAGTGTCAGCCACACTTATCGGTTGTACACGCTTTTTTTTTCCCGGCTAAAAGTCTTCGCCAATTGAATACGTGTAAATGTGAATTGCGTTGATTGAATGGAAGTGACCTTTAAGGAGTCTCATTATTGCCAGTCCTTCACTGGCATCTCTGACCTTTTTCTTAGATGCCTGAAGGAATCCTTTAATGAAAGGGACAGACATGACTCGAAACCGAGCGAGAGACGTGCTAAAAACGAGGCTCACGAACATTCCTAATGCACCGCTGCACCTTTCCACACTCATCTCAGAGAAGATTGTAGTATGAAGCCCATCAGCAAATGCTTAAGAACATATATAATTTTTAATGCATGTCTACAATGGAGGAAAGAGGAAATCTACTGCCTGGGTGACATTGATAAAAATTGTGCCTGACAGCTTTTGTTCAGATCTATTCCACTGATAAAGAAGCTGTTGTCTGTTTGGAATGCCGTACTACACTCACCTTTATTGTGTCGCATGCCAGCAAAGCTGGAGCGACACGGAGGAATCACTATGAGTCATCTCGCGTCTGTCGTCGTCCGTCTTCGTCGCACTTTTGTTCTATGTGCAATTTCTTCAATGCTGTTCAATGGGAATTTTTACCAAATTTGGTATGAGGCTTTTATTTGAGCTGTAGATGTCCAGCATATATTTTGCTTTTCAAAAAAAAATTTTTCCACCAAAATATTCTGAAAAAATTTACAAGTAGGAAGTGTGTGGTGTGTGGTAATTCTCCCTGTCACTAGATGGAGCTAAGTACTTGGAAGAGGTTTGTGAGGGAGCAGAGAGAAAGACGGTGAGCTGATGATCATGCTAGCTACTTTGATACATGGCTCCGAATGCGTCCTTTCCCACACAATACAACAGACAGTCACATTACTATGTTGCTAGCTACCTAGTTAGCATCAGTGAGCTTGAAGTTTGGCATGCTATACAGCTAGTGATGTTTTTGATTCATCCTAAACAAAAAAGCAACAAAATATAAAGTATTTGATGGAACTGACCTGTTTTATTTTCAAAAATAAGTCTTTAATTTACTTTTTTTTTTGTTTGTTTTTACCAAACACAACGTTTTTGACTTTAAAGCGGGGCAGCCATTTGGTCTTGGAATGACATGGGAGAGGACATTGATATAAAAAAATAAAAAGATACATACGCAGACGGCTCCACTATGTCCTGCAGTCCTGAGCTGTAAACTTAACTTTTTTCAAGACAGCTCAGGGCCCCAGGACTTCGGCAGTCTGCCACGGGGTGCCGCCTATCGTGCCAATTAACTGATGGCAACAGTGCAATATTAAGAATTCTTTGATGGCTTTCCACCAATCAGAAATGAGATATCTTAAATGAATCTGTAAAATAAAAATATCTTGAATAAATAATAATGACTAGTATTACTACTACTACTATTATTATTTTTATTATTTATTCATTCATACATTCATTTTCTAAGCCGCTTAATCCTAATTAGGGTCGCGGGGAGGCTGGCGCCCATCTCTGGGCGAGGGCAGGGTACACCCTGGACAGCTCTCCAGGCCATCGCAGGACCAACACACATATAACCATTCACACTCACTGTCACACCTAGGGGCGATTTGGAACAGCCAATTATTCTACTGTGCATGTTTTTGGACTGTGGGAGGAAACCGGAGTACCCAGAGGAAACCCACAAAAGCATGGCGAGAACATACAAACTCCACACAGAGACGCCCTAAGCCCGGGAATCGAACCCGGGACCTTCTTGCTTTAAGGCAAACGTGCTAGCCACCGTCCCGCCACTATTATTATTATTATTATTATTATTGTTATTATTATTATTATTATTATTATCATTTAATATGAATTATTTATTATTAAGTAAAAGTAGGCCATGTTTCAAGGCTGGGATCTGGACCAACTCCAAGTGAGGTTATAGCAGTTCCCCACTCTGCTCATCTCTCCATAACTCATTATTGTGCAGTGAACGTGATAACTCTGCAGTTAGCTTCATTAAACAGGGCATCTTCAGCTGAGTGATGATGTTTTAAGTGAGTAATTAGGTTTGTTATTCGCAAAGTTTTCATGGTGGGTTCTTGGCCTTCCATGTATTACAAGTGAACATCAGGTCTTTACTCACGGCGAAAAACTTCTACATTTACTAGCTATGTGAGTGTACGGTTATCACTTAGCTCTCAGTGGCTGTTATGCATGCGTGTGGCCATGACCTTCATGCTCTTGTTCGTTCATTCATTTTCTGAACCGTTTAATCCTAATTAGGGTCGTGGGGAGGCTGGCGCCCATCTCAGCCGACTCTCAGCGAGGGCAGGGTACACCCTGGACAGCTTGCCAGGCCATCACAGTCTGTTTTTTTTTTTTTTTTTCAATGTTAGTTGAAATAAGCAGTGCATTCAACACAGGTCTTCCCTGAAAGACTTGTTACCTGTTGGACAATGGACCATTAATGCTGAGAGCCATTAATGATTTTATATCAAATACAGGAGACATGCGTGATTAATCATTCATTGTTTATCCATACAATACACACGATGCTCATGTCTCAAATTAAAATGATGGAAGTGCACACTTCATAAATCCTTAAACTCAAAGGATCATCTTACTGATTTGCTTCCTCTTTCACCTGTTCGTGTCAGGAATCAGTCACAGTGACATGCAGAGAGCGTGCACAGTTTCAGCCGCTGAAGGTTCTCATAGATGTGAACTTTGATGCTAACATTGAAATAAGAGAAAGTGGTTTCAGGAAATGGCGCTGTAGAAAGCAGATGTGCCCTGGACCTTGATTTACTGCCTCATTTCCTGTTCTACGGATTTGGCCTGAAGTTCAAACCTAGTGATCTTTTGAAAGCTTCCTGGACTTCCTGGAAACCTTTGCCTTTCCAGATTGATCCGCTTCCAGAGTAAACACCTCACAAGAAGCGCTGCCATTTCTCACGGAACAAAGCTGTTTTAAAGCAGGTTAAATCCTTTACCGGATCGCCCATCATGAGTTAACCTTTCTGTTATCACTTTCTCTTAGGTACAACAACGTCGGACACATCTCCAAGCATGTGTCACAACCATATGACCAGACTGGAGAAAAGCACTTGGAGATCATAGGATAGAATGCAAATTAACATCTCCTCCAACTCACCAACAAATGGAAAATATAATCATGTGATCCAATGTTTTATTTAGTTGCACTGTAGCTTGTTGGGAGAAAACAGTCAGGTATATGTTATCCAACTCCCATTTTCATCTCCCACATGCTCTTCTATGTTTCTTTTCTTTAGTTCGTTTGAATCCTCATCAGGGCCGACCTGCCCTCCATCCAGGACTTGTACCAGTCCAGGGTCAGAAGAAGGGCAGGTAGCATGGTAGCATGTCTGCCGACCCCTCACATCTCGCTCATATACTGTTTGAACTCCTCCCCTCTGGAAAGCGTTACAGAGCACTGTACGCCAAGACCGCTCGGCACAGAGACAGGTTCTTCCCCCCGGTCTCTTGCTTTGTTGTACTGTAAAAAGTCACAGAGTGTCAGGAATCCACTGTGAAAATAACCCACTGTACACAACTGGTTTTATCCACTTCTCCACCTCATGAACACATGATACCGGTTTGCACTCAGTGTTGATGACAAATTCTGCCCTATACAGTACATTTCTTTTTATACTATATTGCCCCTTGGTATTTTGCTAGAGCAGCATGGTGGCGCAGGGGTTAGCACGTTCGCCTCACAGCCAGAAGGGCCTGGGATTGATTCTGTTTCCGTGTGGAATTTGCATATTCTTCCCATGCAGGTGTGGGTTTCCTCCGGGTACTCCGGTTTCCTCCTACAGTCCAAAAACATGCACAGTAGGCTAACTGGCGGTTCCAAATCGCCCCTAGGTGTGGGAGTGAGTGTGAATAGTTGTATCTGTGCAGGCCCTACGATGGCCTGGCGAGCTGTTCATGGTGTACCCCGCCTTCGCCCAGAGTCGGTTGAGATGGGCACCAGCCTCCCCGCGACCCTGATCAGGATTAAGCGGCTTAGAAAATAAATAAATGAATGAGATTATTTTGAATGGCCATGTTTTTCTGAGTGAATGAGTGACAGAACGGTGAGCTGTGGAAATCCACTTCCTTTTCCCGAGCTCAGAGTCGCTTTCAGGATAAAACAACATTCCATCATTAGTTTTCTGGCATGAAGTTGAGAAATATTTGATTTGGGCCTGTCGTTGGTGCGCTGAAGCTTTTTGTCAACAAAATGTTTGTCAGTCCTGGAGGCCTGCAGAGGAATTTCGATGAAAATCCTGAGAATGTCCTCCACTTTGACAAGCCATGCTTTATTGTATTGATTGTACCTTTTCTTTTCCTGCCAGAGCTCATGATCCTCTTGTCTCTTTCCTCTGATTTCAGTTTGTTTAGCTCTTGGAATAAGTTGTAGTGAGACGCTGAGCATTCAATCTGGGCTCTTGTTGTCAAGTGTTTGCTGTGTCTTTGGGACGAGACACTTGTACCTTTATTCTACCAAATGCACGCTCTCTGAGAATGCTGTCCGGCATGTTTGTCTACACTTTCCAGTTAGAAGAGATAAAGATTTGGATTTAATTACTCAGCAGGTACCAGATTGAAGCACAATCACTCTTGGAGAGATATTTTGATAATTTCTTTTTCATTGACAACATTTTGATACTTGACAGCAAGAAGCTGGACAATTTCTAACCACCCCCCCACCCCCCACCCCCTTTCTCCCCTGATTTTTGTCTTATCCAGTTAACACCCGTCAAGTGTTGCCTCCCTATTACGTACCAGGGAGGGGTGTAAGCATGCACATGCCCCCTTCGTGACATGCAGTGCTCCTCCACATTTGGAGACGGCCTCAGACACTCGGAGGGAAAGCGCTATCCAGCCCCTTTTGTCTGAATTAACTCACAAACGCCTATGGATTGGACATACATGCAGCGTAACTGGGAGAAAATAGGATGTCCTCCTATGAGGACAGTGGGGTCTTTAAAGGGTGCGAGAAGAGTTTAGAAGTGAGGGAAAATGTAATATTACAGACACCGGAGAGGAAATAGGAAATGTATTCAGGCTCTTAGAGCTGTGTAATCATTTACAAAGTCGATACAACTTTTCTTCTTTTAGGAAATTTCTTTCCACCTTTTTTTTTTTCTTACCAAATTCTGATTCGGGATTTAATATGTCCTTTTTTTTTTAACTGGGGAGAATTTTCACCTTCAGAAATATAAAAGAAACGTCTGATGTCATGTTACTTGGCTTCATTTCCCCTTGTTTACGGACAGTACTGTTGCTTTTTAAATAACTGTGTGTATTAGCATCCTGCCGTGGCTTTTAATTCAACACAGCCAAATACACACACACACACACACACACACACACACACCCTGTCACAAACATATCGATCCTTTAGTGAACCGTCCCCCTACAGCTGCACACTGATGCCATGCGTGCTTTACACCAGCTAGAGCCAATCAACATGCTCGCCAATAACAGAAAAGCGAATGACATCGACATTTTAACGACGCTTCAACTCCTTTCTGTTTTCTTTCTGAACACAAGCTCTTTTAAGGACTGTTTTTTTTTATTTATTTCTGTGTCAGTGTTAAATTGTTATAAATTCTAATTGGTTAGCTGCATTCAAGACTAAATATTTAACTCAATACATTAACTAAAGAGTTTTGATTGTATCATTAGGCATTATATAATAATAACATTCATAAGTCTAGTAGAAGGTTTTAAAATAGGACTCTAAAGATCAGACCTTTTTCCTTCATGCCTATTCTACACATTAGTGCTGAAAACCACTTGAGTATATTACAGTATAGGACACCTCTTAAGGTAAAGCCTGTTGGGCTTTTTACACCCGAGCCTACTGGTTCATCAGAGCTGGTTTCCGTAGCGTGAAGCGACTAGGAGTTCAACTAAGCGACTAGGAGTTCAACTGCTCCTGTCCTCCGCTAGTCCATCGCAGGTTACCTTCCCAGTATTTTTACTGTTTCCCATTTATACTGCTTGATGGACAGAGGCACACTTGTGGTTAAGACCTTGCCCAGGGGTCTAACGGGGATTCGAACCCACGATCTTGCGATCATGAGCCCAGCACCCTAACCACTACACTACCGGCCACCCCATATATAATGCAGTTTTTTTTGTTGTTGTTTTTTAGCTTTTGTAGTATTTGAGCCATTGTTCTGCTTTTTTGCCTGATTACTGTGTTTGTCAATTCCTTTCAAGTTCTTTTTAAAAAATTTATTTCACTATTATTTCACTGCCCTGCGATGGCCTGGCGAGCTGTCCAGGGTGTACTCTGCCCACTCCCAGAGTCGGCTGAGATGGGCGCCAGCCTCCCTGCGACCCTAATTAGGATCAAACGGTTCAGAAAATGAACGAACGGTTATTTCACTATTTTCACTATAGTACTATTTATTTAATAGTTTTTGTATATGATTGCTTTTGCTTTATCTAAAAGAAATAAATAAATAAACAAACACACAAACAAATAAATAAGCATTGGTTAGCACGTCCAACTCACAGCAAGACGGTCCTGGATTCGATATCTGTGGAGTTTGCATGTTCTCCCTGTGCTTGGACTCTGGTTTCCTCCCACAGTCCAAAAACATATACGGTAGGCTAGATGTTCCAAATCGCCCCAGGTGTGTAAGTGTGTGTGCTGGCCTGCGATGGCCTGGCGAGCTGGTCAGGGTGTACCCCACCCTCGTCCAGTCGGCTGAGATTGGTGCCAGCCTCCCCGCGACCCTAATTAGGAGTAAGTGGCTCATAAAATGAATGAATGAATGAATGAATAAATAAATTAAACATTTGCATTCACTTAATGTTTTACTCAATTATTTGCTTAGTTTACATACGTAATATAAACCAAGCCGTCCTATGTGGTAGCAGGTAAATAAAATTTGTTCAGTGTAAAAAAAGAAAAAGAAAGAAAGAAAGAAAGAAGAAAGCCAGCAGTTTAACCACAGTCGAGCTCGAGTGATTTAAAAGCAGTCTGAGAAGTAAGTGCTGTCAGATTCAGTGCTCAGGGGAAAGTTTGTGAAAGTAGCCTTACAAACCTTTTTAATGACAGAGTGGACTGTCAATCATTCTTCTTGGTTATTACAGCTGACCAGGTGCTGAAAAGTCTGCCAGTCCGGTCCTCTAATCTCAAGCTAATTTAACACACTTACATCAGGTACAGGCTATTTGCTGCATCAAGGATCAGCGGGAGCTTAACAGCCACAACTTGCCTTTTAAACGTGTACTCCATACTCTTAGTATGGGAAGAATGTGGGAGTTTCAAACAACTAAATAAGGTGCAATTTATCTTTCATAAAGAATGTAATAATAAAACAGAAGTAAGCTTTGTTTCATTCAGGTTGTGATGAAATTCAGCAGTGACTCAGAGATGATTACATGCATGTCGTTCATTTTCTGAACCGCTTAATCCTTATTAGGGGCGCGGGGAGGTTGGTACCAATCTCAGCCGCCTTTGGGTGAGGGCGGGGTACACGCTGGACAGCTCACCGGGCCATCGTAGGGCAGAAACACGCTGATGGCAACCCAATGGCCTACTCTTTACTAATGACAGCAATGGTTCTTTTACATGCCTCTCACCACAGACAGTGAGAGACGTGGCTGGCCTTTGATAACCCAGTTAGCTGCACTGGGGGGCGGCAGTGACAACTTGGTGAGAACCCCCGACCTTTGGATCGGTAAGCCAGCACCCTTCCACCCGGCCACTACTGCCCCGTACATGCATCCACCCTTAATGTAACAATTCATATTAGATCGTACAAATTCTACTGTTTTTAATATACATATACATTGGCCTAGCCTGTATAATAATTTAATAATAAACTTCAGTTTATTAGTTAATATTTTGGATTATATTGAAAATTCATTCATTTTCTAAGCTGCTTAACCCTAATTAGGGGCGCGGAGAGTCTGGCGCCTATCTCAGTCGACTCTGGGTGAGGGGGTGGGGTACACCCTGGACAGCTCCCCAGGCCATTGTAGGACCAACACTCACACAACTATTCACTCTCACACCTAGGGGCAATTTAGAACAGCCAATTAGCCTACTGTGCATGTTTTTGGACTGTGGGAGGAAACCGGAGTACTTGGAGGAAACCCATGCAAGCACAGAAAGAACATGCAAACTCCACACAGAAACGCCCTGACCCTGGGAATCGAACCCAGGACCTACTTGCTGTGATGCAGACGTGCTAACCACCGTGCCACCGTGCCACCTTATTTTGAACAGTGGAATTGAATGTTTTTGTGTAAAACAGAAAAAAACAAAAAGAAAACAAATAAAAATCCAGCACACACTTTTATTTACTGACTCACTCACTTGCTGAACTGCTAATCGTACTAGAGTACATAGGGAGGCTGTCAGCCTATCTCAGCCGACAATGGGCGAAGGCGAGGTACACCCTGAACAGCTCACCAGACCACCGCAGGATAACACACACAACCATTCACACTCTCACAACGCTCACAACTAGGGGCAGTTATTTAACTGCCCCTCATGCACATGTCTCTGGGCTGTGGGAGGAAACCGGAGTACCTGGAGGAGAACTTGCAAACTCCACACAGAAAGCCTGGGACTCAAATGAATAATGAAATGGAAAAATGAAAACCGCCTTATCACAAAACTTACTTTAAAGAATTTACGCAGGTTTATTTCTGACCCTGTAGCTGCATGCATTAAACAGTCAGCACTCCAAGAACCCTGGGATTGCCAAAGCTCCACTAATTGGTTTGTCACTCATTTGGAACGCAGAGAGATGCGCACCTACAGTGCCTGCTGATCTGATAGTGGTGTACTGCTATTACTGTATGAGATTCAAAAATCTGGAGTTGAAACTAATTGTTTCCAAGATCCCTCTTAACATTAAAAAATGAATTATTTTCAGCAGTTCCTGTAAAGCCTTATGTATATTAATTACTGTAAATATAATTATACAGCTTTACTCAGCTTCTTAATACACAACTGACTGAAATATTTATTCTTACCAAATTCGACCCACTGCCCTATTCCCAATTAATTCATACGACTAATTAATTAATTCCCGACTAATTAACTTCAGTCATTTAATGTATTAATTAATCCGACAGTTCATGGGGATCATTTCTCATACAGATTCACATAATGTAACTAATTAAATACAAGACTTGCCAAGGTTATTGCTGCCAGTAAATCTGATTATATCGAAATGTTTTTTAAAAACTTACATAAGGGAACATCCACTCACTTCAACGAGATTTTTTAAAATTATTTTTTATCATTATTTTAATCATATTTAAAATCAGGTGATGTTTAAAGTTGTTAAACAAACCAAACTCTTATGATACCAGAGCCTTGTTTTGTCATTCGGTATATATTTCACTGATCTTTTGGTTGGTGAGAGTGTTTTACAATTCAGAACTTTATTTATTTGGTCTTTGTGAATCTACATCTAAAATATAAACACACACACACACACACACACACACACACACACACACACACAGAGAGAGAGAGAGAGAGAGAGAGAGAGAGAGA
>JBCNYH010000003.1:18138423-18149175 GCA_039654325.1 Tandanus tandanus
GGAGGGAAGAAGCTAGGTTAAGAACGCCGACAAGCAGTTGCCGGCACGCGATTCAAAAAACAGGAACTGACGTCACCACTGACGTAATTCGAACAGTAGATTAAGACAAGGTTTTCACATGGTTTAGACTTTCTCCTAATGTTCATTAATGTATACGACATGGGAAGGGCACAATCTGATTGGTTCCCTATCTTGGGATAGGACTGGTAATCTATCTTAATATTTCCCAGTTAATAATTTTTGTTACGGGCACTCGAGCAGACAGCCTCATCATTACTGCATTCATTCATTCATTCATTCATTCATTTTCTAATCCTGAGCCTATCTCAGTCATTTATGGGCAAGGGTCGGGGTACACCCTGGACAGCTCGGCAGACTACATCTAGGGGTGATTTGGAACAGCCAATTAGTCTACTGTGCATGTTTTTGGACTGTTGGCGGAAACCAAAAATGGGGGGTGGGTGGGGGGCATGTTCAAAACTTCACACAGAAACAATCCGAGCCCGGGAATCGAACCCAGGCCTTCTTGCTGTGCTAACCAGTGGTTCACCATGCCACCTTATTTATTTATTTATTTATTTGTTTGTGCATGCTGTAAATTTGAAAAGTGTCCAATATGTTCACCATGTCATATTTTTAATCAGGAAACGTTCAATGCATGTTCTCTGAATGCTGCAGGGAACAGAGGTAGCATTTTTAAATTCAGATATTTATAATCAATGCATGGATATAAACCGCCGTCTTTAAACCAAGATGAAGAATCAGTGAGCTGTGCAGCCTGTGTAAAGTTGATTAATTGCCTATTCCTCTAGCTGAGGAGAGTGCAACATAGCATTTTTTCCGCTATAGTAAATGCTTCTGCAAGATCGAGCGATTCAGGGAGGGCTGCATGGTTTATGGAGACTGGCTTTAGAACACTGGTAGGTCTTAGTGACAAGACGAGGAAAAATGAGAAAAATCCTTTACTCCAGAGGAAGGTATTTTCTGTTTTAGTCTTACACATAAGTGGACCAGGGATCATGTTACAGTGTAGGGGAAAATAACAGTCCAATAGCAATTATAGTCAAATACCACTGCAATTTTAAACATACTTTAGAAACACTGGTGCTGTTGTGCTCGATAGAAAAATGACTGATGGGGTTTGCAGGGTGTATCTGTCAAAAAATCTCAGCACATAGCAAATTTACAGGCATCTCACGCAGGTACTGCTTGCGCTCTTATTGTGATATGTTGTGTTTTACTTTCGGGACCTGTCTCGACCCATTTCACAGTTTTATTCCTCTGTTATCTATTAAACTGTTGATTGGTTTTCCTATTGAGACCATCCTGTGTCTTAGGTTTCATCCGGGTACTCCGGTTTCCTCCAGCAGTCCAAAGACATGCACAGTAGGCTAACTGGCTGTTTCATATTGCCCCTAGGTGTGAGTGTGAGCGTGAATGGTTGTGTGTGTGTGTTGCCCTGCGATGGTCTGGCGATCCACTCAGGGCGTATTCCGCCTTCACCCAGTGTCAGCTGGGATAGGCGCCAGCCTCCCTGCAATCATAGTAGAATTAAGCGGTTTTACAAATGAGTGAGTGAGAAGTTCGAAACCCAGCCTCATGAACTAAAACCTTATTTTTCCAAATAATGAAAATCCAATGTAATGCGTTTGGAGTAGGTGGAGATCTGAGGTTGAAACGCGGTGAGCAAATATTTGTGAGTGATCCTGCATTTTACTTTCTTTCCTGCCTATTGAGTTTCTTATTTTGGCTTGCTGTAAGAAAAGGAGGTGGGTTATGTATCAGTGCTGAAAAAAAGATATATTTACAGCCTTAATTTTTTATCGCATTTATACAACTAAGCAGTTGAGGATTAAGGCCTTTGCTCAAGGGCCCAGCAGTGGCAGCGGGGCTTGAACCGTTGACCTTCTGATCAGTAACCCAGAGCCTTATTCACTGAGCCCCCGCTGCTGCATTTATAGCAAAACCAAGTGTATCAATTCAGAAGTATTGCCCATAACAAAGATAAAAGATAAAGATAGTGCCTTTTATTAAGCAATATCAGGGAATATACAAAATTCAATTACTACTAGCACAATTATTAACAAGGATCAGTCATAAAGAGTATCCATTACTGACGCTAGCTACTGCTCAGGAGGGGGCCGTCAAAAAGGATATTATCTTGAACCACGAAATATTCATTATAATACCATTGATAATGGTGGATTGTGATTCCCACTCCTGTAACAAAATTAAAAATCATCAACCCCCTTTATAACGCTTAATAGATCCCACTATGGCAACCAGTCCATTAAAAGACATTAAAATTCCTGTATACGAGACCAGGATGTAAAATTAAGAGATGGATTCCAGGCTGTTGTCAGCAGATCATTTCTTTTAGGTGACCCCTGTTAAATGAAGAGACGGTCGCTGGGATTTATTAACAGATGTATCATCCTGTCCAGACCTCTCTCAGTCATGACCCTATATTTCCTTTTCCTGTTCTCTTCATTCATTCATTCATTTTCTAAGCCGCTTAATCCTAATTAGGGTCCCGGGGAGGCTGGCGCCCATCTCAGCCGACTCAGGACGAAGGCGGGGTACACCCTGAACAGCTCGCCAAGCCATCAGAGGGCCAACACACACACAACTATTCACACTCACTCACACACCTACTGGCGATTTTGGATTTTTTTTGGACTGTGGGAGCAAACCGGAGTACCCAGAGGAAACGCACGCAATAAATGGCGAACCCGGGAATCAAACTCAGGCCTTCACCACCATTGCCGCCCTTCCTGTATAGTATTTACTGCTGTTATTGTTATTATCCATTTATTACCATGCTCATCCATTCACCGATAATGCCTCCATCCTTTACTGAGCGATAAAGGATGCAGAGACATTTAATCAGAGCAGCTCACATTTGCACGCTTGTATTTTTAAATTTATAAAAAAAAAAGACCGTATCTATATTATTAAGAGCACTTGATGACCTGCGCTTTCTCTGGGGCTGAGCTACATCCATCCATCCATTTTCTAAACCGTTTAATCCTAATTAGGGTCGCAGGGAGGCTGGCACCAATATCAGGCTGAGCTACATTATAGTGGTAATGTTTTCCTCGGGTTCGATTCCCGGGCTTGGGGCGTTTCTGTGTGAAGTTTGCATGTTCTCCCTGCACCTGTGTGGGTTTCCTCTGGGTACTCCAGTTTCCTCCCACAGTCCAAAAACATGCACAGTAGGCTAATTGGCTGTTCCAAATCACCTCTAGGTGTGACAGTTAGAGTGAATTGTTTTGTGTGTGTGTGTGTGTGTGTGTGTGTGTGTTGGCCCTGCAATGGACTGGCGAGCTGTTCAGAGTGTACCATGCCCTCACCCAGAGTCGGCTGAGATGGGTGCCAGCCTCCCCGCGACCCTAATTAGGATTAACTTTGAACAAATGAATGAATGTTTAGCTCTTGGGTGGTCCAGTGGCATAGTGGTTAGCACATCTGCTTCACAGTAAGAAGGTCCTGGGTTCGAGTCCCGGGCTCAGCGAGTGTGTTTTTGCGTACATGTTCTTCCTGTGCTTATGTGGGCTTCCTCTGGGTATCCGGTTTCCTCTGAGAGTGAATGGTCATGTGTGTTGGCCCTGCGATGAACTGGCGAGCTTATAAAATCGCGAAATATTTTATTTGGAAGACTTCCAGCAACTGTTTCGTGTATTATCGTTCATTCATGTACAACTCGAACTCCGTCTTTTTTTTTACCCTTGTTGAAATATTTGACCATCTGTAGACTATAAAAAAATATGTATGAATACGAACGAGCTGAAAATCTTCCCACACTTCCTTCTCTCTCTCTCTCTCTCTCTCTCTCTCTCTCTCTCTCTCTCTCTCTCTCTCTGTCTGTCTCCTCTTACCTCCATATACCATTCCTATATTGTGTGCTCCACTCCATTAATCTCTGAGTGAAAAGGCTTGAAAAATATGAGCTGCCTCATAAAGACTTCATCATTGCTTGGTGTTTTAGTGATTTGTCTCCCTGAGAATGGAGGGACTAAGACTATCATGGAAAGAAGCAAGGCCTCGTTGGAGCTGAATGCTGAAACCATGATTCAGGAGTATAACTCAGATTTATCTGTTCGTGTTGAGAACTGGGATTACTCAACTCAACACTGCAGTGATAAATTAAAGCAAGTATCCTATTTTTCATCAGCCTTAAATAAATCTGCCATGCCTGTAAAAAAACAACTTCTTTACAGGAGGATGCATGAGCTTGGTGTATTAACAAGTTACATGCTCGCACTCGCTCCCCAGTGTTTGCAGTGACCGACTGAATCGAAATTAGTTGGGTTTATTGGGATAAATGATTTAGCGTGCATGTTTCTATAGTAATCATCCAGTTTATTCATGCACTGAATCAAAGCTTCATTGGGTTCTTACCAGGAAGTGGCATATGGTGTCAGCTCTACTTTAAAACAAGATATTTAACTCTATCCAAGGATCTATTATTAATTACCAATTATGCACCAAACGGAACTAGTTTGCAATTATCGTGGTCTCTTTTTGGCGTTGGTGGGAAAAAAAAACATCCGTATGCTATATGTGCCTAGCGTAAATGCAGCTGGTTAAGGCTAAGGTTAAGGTTCGCTTCTATCCCAGGTTCTGCATGCTAACCCGAGCCGGCCAGCTCTTCTGTTCAAGCTACGCATATTGAACGAAAGCAATAATATTTGGAATCTTTTGATGGTTGAAACTTTATTTTTAAGAGTTAGCCATTTTTCATCCCACCAAAAACAATTTTATCGTCCTGCTTCCGGAAACTGTGTCCGTTGTTTTGATTTAAGCATTATCCACCTAAAATGATCATTTTTAATCCAGAGTTAGCAGACCAATCAGGTTGCACCGTCCCTGTGTAGCATATACGATACTATATTATAGGGGTCTAGGGGTCATAACAGCATCACTTAAGGCATGAATCTATGTTTTAGGTTGGGTGAAATAAGTATTTGGTGCCCGAAAACTAAGTTAGGACTGAGACAGCCGGGCAGCCATAGCCAAATAGTTAGAGAAGCGGCTTTGTGAACGAAAGGTCGTGGGTTTGATTCTCGAACCAGCAGGAAAAATGTGTGGTGGTTGGAGAGTGAGTTGCACCTTCCCTTCCTTCACCTTCATGGCTGAAGTGCCCTTGAGCAAGGCACCTAACTCCCAACTGCTCTCCGGGCGCCCCAAATGTGTGTGGCAGCCCACTGCTTCGAGTGTGTGTGTGCTCACTGTTTATGTGTGTGAGGATTATATAAATTATATAAATTAGTGGAATATGGAACCACAGATGAGAGTTTCGAGTCTAATCCTGCTCCTTGTTTTAGCCAAGTGTAGACATACCAGTCAGTTACATTCTGTTCAATTTCAGGAAACGTCATGTGTAATTAATGTTTTAGAACTTTTGCATGTTAAGTGAGTTAATATAGAGGAGTTTTTGATTGACCAGGGTAGATAAATGGTTTGACCAGAAACTTCCAACAGCAACAACAAAGCAAAGTGGACATGTCAAAAACACCGAGCTCTCAGTCAGGATGTGCCATGTCAGAGATCAGGAGGACGAGAGACGGTGAATTGCTTTGTCATATCTTATTTTTGTTGATGTGTTCTTCCTGTCATTCTCACTTTTCCTCTCTTCTTCTCTCTCTCCTCCCAACATGTCTGGCATCCTTCCATCTGTCTCTATAGTCCCCGCCATCCATCATCATTTTCCCTGTCTTGTTTTGTCTCACAAGGTCAGTCGATGGTTTTTACCCATTTACTCTTTTTCAACTTCAATCTCTTTTAATCTCTGTGTGAGCCAATCTGCTTTCCTTTTCTTCTATTTCTTCTAGTTTCCATCTCTGGCATGCCACTCTGCCCCGGCAAAAAAAAAAGTCCCACACTCTTTAACTCTTTGTTGGACCCCCTTTAGCCTTGATTGCAGCATGTAATTATTTTGACAAACTTAACCAACGTAGTAACATTTATTCCATCCAGAGTTGGGTACATTTTTCACTGATATCCTAAATTGATTTTGGGAAACTGAACCACTCCATAAAGTCTTCTCCAGCACATCGTAAAGGCTTTCAATAGGGTTAAGGTGAGGAACCCTGTGGTGCCAGTTCATGTGTGAAAATGATTCCTCATGCTCCCTGAACCACCCTTTCACTACACGAGCCCCGATAATTTTATACCCGTGCCATCAGGGAAGAAAAATTCCACTGATGTGATAACCTGGTCAGTACATTCAGTACATCCAGATCATGTTTTTGCTGGGTTCATATGGTTGCTGGGCCTCTACCTGACCAATTAAAGCAGCAATGCCGTGAGAATTAAACAGTGTAATTAAGGCTTAACAATGAAGTTTAACAATATAGAAGTGTGTGCAATTTTTTTTGGCCAGGCAGTGCATAAAAGTTATAATAGATATTTTTGTTCAAAGCGACAGACGGATGAGGCGAGTGCATTTCAGACCTAACAATGATTTGATGCAAGTGGTGTAAGATTGTTTGCATTTCAGTATTATTGCATGATTGTTGTAGGGGGTAGGAAATGAATTTCAGTTCAATTCCAAGAACCGCAGGATACTGTAAATGCATAAAGCAACATTCAAAGATACAAATGACAGTCAGGCGGAGAAAACCAAATAATTTAATTCATCCCATCAAGCAGTTAAAAGAACATATCAAAAAATAACACCTGGGTGAGATGAAAGTGTGTACAAAAAAAAAAATGCAGTCTGGCTGTTCATCTTGACATATGCAACCTTATGGAACCACAGTATATGAGCCTATAACCTCGTAAGACCCAAAACCTAACGTGTGTCTTCTCATGTCTCCACGCCCCTTCTGTTCTTTACCACCCGACAACTATAGAGGTTGATCAATGTCTTCAAACAGGAAGAAGTTTGGCAAAAAAAAAGAGTAATACCCAATGGCCCTTATATAAGGCTCTTACAAGGACATACACACAATGTAGTTGGGATATGAGGACAGTGGGGTCTCAGGAGGTTAACAAAGTTGTTACAGTGGACAAGATGGAGTGGAGTGTAGGGTTGAACAAAGGAAAGAGGAGCTGGAGATATTTAAGAGCAGCCAGGCTGCTGCATTTTAACCCATTTGTAGTGGATCCTGTGTGATCATCTAATTGATCATCCGAAGACACTGCACCAATGTGGTCTGAGGGTCAGCTGGATGTCAATCAATTCCCCAAGGTTCCTGATGAGATGCTATTGATCTGAAGAACTGATCGTGATGTCTTCTGATAGATGTGACAAAGCTTATTTGGTAATTGTATTGTTCTCTGAAAGAAATAAAAAACAACACATAGAACTTGGTGTTATAGCATAGCAACAAGAGGAGAAGGCATGCAAATGTTGGGGAGAAAATAAGAGTGGGCCGAGCATAGATCCTTTGGGGATTCCAGGTGTTGACTGATGTGGTTTGGTCACATGCCCTCTTCACCTAACTGTGTGCGTCCATCAAGAACAGTGGTACACAAAGGATTAAAGTTGTCTTGGAATTCCACAGTCAGCATGAGTGGTGTAATGAGAAGTTATGTATTTCACACATTTTTCGTTTTAGTTTTATAAAACCAACAGACAACTCAGCATACAGCAGCAGTGAAAGCTGGTAGCTAATAAAGTCTCCGGAGACCCTTGCCTTATTTTACACACAGTTTGTATTTGAAGTTATTTCACTATTGTAGCACCAAGTCTGATCTTTTACAAAATCTCAGGTGTATTCTTCCACTATGTGCCAAGCGTTCAAAGAATGAGGTTTGGCTTGGAAGTACTGCAAGAAATACACCAGTGATTGATTTGCTATTAGAAAACAACCTCTGGTATCATTAATATATTTATTCATGAGTGCCTTTAAAATGTACTTTATCCTGGATATAATTGTGATGCATCCAAAACCTATACTTGGAATCCTGGGTGCAGGGAAGGAGTATGACGAGGTTGGGTGCAGTGCTTTCTTGCAAGAGGAAAATAAATGTTTGTTTGTTTTTTGGAGAATGCAGCTTGTTAAACCTCTTTCTCAAACATCTTGCAATTTTATATTTATTTATTTTGTAATATGAATTTTGCGGAGCTAGGACATAAGGGACTGACGTAGGTTTGGGTGAGGTGAATTTGAATACTGTGTAGTTGCTTTCACATTTAAAATACGCGTTGTGCATGTGTCATGGAAAAGAAATACGTCAGGGCTGTAAGTCAAATTGACTGAATGTTTATGCAAAAGAGATGAAAAAATACTTTTGTACGGTTGACGAATAACCACTGTACATATTTTACATAGAATTATGTTTGGCCTTTTGAAGCAAAACAATAACGTTTCCAAAGACACCATTTTTAAAGAAGGTGTAATTCCTGTCATTTCATCTGCCATAGCAGCTAAGTAGGAAATTGAAACTTTTTCTCCTGCAGGCATGCAACATTTAATTTTGACTTTTTGATGCATCACTAAAGGGTTTTAACCCGAGTATTATAGTGAATATTACAGAGGTGTTGAATGCTAGTGATGCAGTAATGCCTCAAGGTTCTAGAGGGGGAAATCAATATGTCATATTTGGAATAAGTAATGAAAAGGTTCAAGAAATGAAGTGTTTAGATGTCTCTACTATGGCTTAACTTCTTTCGAAAACCCTTCAAAACTTCCCTTTTAGGAATGAAGTCATTCCAGGCCAGATCACACACTGATATGTCCGAAGAGGCCAAAATCCCCATGCAGTTATTTGCAAAAAATGGCTAAAATATAGCGATTTCCCTCCAAGTGTGTTAGGTTGAGAGTTGTGTCGTAAGCATGCACATGACCCAAAACCCTGAACAGCTCGCCAGTCCATCACAGGGACGACACACACCCACAAATATTTTTCTTTACACTGGGGGCAATTTGGAACAGCCAGTTAGCTTACTGTGCTTATCTTTGGACTGTCTGTGGCAACCTAAGTACCTGGAGGAAAAGCCGGGGACTTGAACCCAGGACCTTCTTGCTGTGAGGTGGACATGCTAACTACTACACCGCCGTGTCGCTCATCCATCTTATTTTTGCATTATAATTAACACTATTGTCTGGGACTGGTAGTGTAGCTGGTAGTGTAGCTGGTAGGCAGAGGTGGCTTAGTGGTTAAGGCTCAGGGTAATTGATCCGAAGGTTGGAGGTTTAAGCCCCCATACCACCAAGCTGCCACTGTTGGGCCCTTATGCAAGGCTGAATTGTGCATTATATTAAAAAAGGTAAGTCGCTCTGGATAAGACATAATATTGGGTGGGGCCGGTGCTGTAGTGGTTAGGATGCTGGGCTCATAATCAGGAGGTCGTGGATTCGAATCCCCGTTAGACCTGGGTAAGGTCTTAACAACCAGTGTGCCTCTGTCCACCCAGCAGTATAAATGGGTATCAGTAAAAATACTGGGAAGGTGACCTGCGATGGACTAGCGTCCCATCCAGGAGGAGTTGAACTCCTAGTCACTTCATGCTACAGAAACCGGGCATAAGCTCCGGCCTGATGAGCCAGTAGGCTCAGGTGTAAAAAGCCCAACTAAGACTATTACGTACTTTAATATCCTCACTTTTAGAATTGTTGCATTTTGTATTGTCATCTTTTAATAACTTTAAGCAGATATGGTAATTCCAGTCTTTGTTACTGTTGCCTATTACACTAGTATTTTTTTTTCTGGATGCATAAGGACAGGGAGATGCCCATGAAATGCGAGACATGAAAAAGTGCGACATTAATTCTGACACTGATTCTGATGAAACCCTTTAACACCTTCGAAATCATGACACGTGTGCAGTTCTGTCCCAGAGTATTAGTCTGGCGTCAGCCGGCTCCTTTTTAACACTCTGGATGCTTCATGGTTCAGGAATCTCCCAAATCAGCCTGAAACTTTTATTCCCTGATTCAGGAGGGATCAGCAGATTTAGCATAAATATTAAAGCCGGCGTGTGGTAATGTCATCTGATACCACATTTCTTCTCGGTGAAGTTGTTTGCGACATACACAATGTCTCGCACTGCTTTATGATTAGAGTCGCAGTAGAGCAGTAGAGATTAGCGATCCCTCTTCCATCAGCTACCAAATATAAAGCCGTTGAAAATCCAATCTAGAGCTAGGGGGTTTGACGGTACGCTATTCAAGGGCGTGAAATTTCACAGGAAATTGAAAAGCTGCTTGGTGATTTGCCTTCTTTCTTTTTAAGATCTAAGCTAGTTACATTATAAGGCATTTGTCTTACCAGGAAGACAGTCAATGTCCTTAATATCCTGAAATATATTGATGGACAAAGGTTTTTCATACACAGGCATGAAGGTACATGCACTCTATCCCCTCCCCACACGGCTTGAAATTTTCATTGAAAGATTCTCAATTACTTATTTAATCATATAGAAACCTAAAGTCAAGGGTAAAATGTAAAGGGTTAAAACAAGTCCATAGAAAGTTTTCTAAAAGTCTTTGCAGCTGATAGAAATCAATTCCTTTGCAAGGTAGCTGGTTGCTGCCTTTGTGCAGTCTCATCACCTCCGGCTGCTTCTATCAAGCCTCGGAGAGTTAGTGAAGGCACCCACGATTAAGAGTTGTGCATGAAGAATATGTTGCCAGCGGTGACAAACATAAAAACTGAATGGTGGAATTGTAGGTTTTTGAAGATACATGGTGTTACCGTCTTTTGTGATGAATCGCCGGTTGCTGACATATATATATATATATATATATATATATTTTTTTTTTTTTTTTTTTTTTTTTTTTTTTTTGGGGTTGGAGGGCA
>JBCNYH010000003.1:18157731-18170538 GCA_039654325.1 Tandanus tandanus
ATATAGTGTACATGTAAATATATACACTGTACCTTTAAGGTTATGCTAACCAGAGTAATAAAGTACGTAAGGCATTCCTAGACATGTTTTGGAGAAGGGGCGGCATGGTGGCGTAGTGGTTAGCTGCACAGCAAGAAGGTCCTGGGCTCGGCAAGAACGTTTCTATGTGGAGTTTGCATGTGCTTGAGGGGGTTCCTCCCACAGTCCAAAGACATGTACATTAGGCTAATAAGCTGTTAGAAATTACCCATAGGTGTGAGTGTGAATGGTTTTGTGTGTTGCCCTGTGATGGACTGGCGAGCTGTTCAGCATGTACCCTGCCTTCACCCAGAGTCGGCTGAGATAGGCTTCAGCCTCCCCACGACCCTAATTAGGATTAAGCGGCTTAGAAAATGAATGAATGATGAATGAATGTTTTGGTGAATTGAATGAAAACATCTACCTTTGTGTATTGGTAGTATGTTCATTTTACCTTTATCAAACAGCTGCACATTTTATTTAGTTAATTTGTTTAATACAAGTTTAATATACTGTATTAATTAATACCACAAGCGAAATTTTGACTCTGCATTTAACCCATCCAATGTGATCTTCACAATCTTCATAATCTTCACACACATAAACAGTGAGCACACACACACTCGGAGCAGTGGGCTGCCACACACTGCGGCGCCCGGAGAGCAGTTGGGGGTTAGGTGCCTTGCTCAAGGGCACTTCGGCCATGCGGATGGAGGACGGGAAGGTGCTGCTCACTCCCCCGTCCGCCGCACATTTTTCCTGCTGGTTTGGGAATCGAATCAGCTTCCTTTAGGTTCCAAACCCGCTTTCCCCCAAACAACACGTCTTTAGTGGAGATGCTGGGGCTTGAATGTGTTTTTTCTAAAAGCACAAAATTTTAAAATGTTGCCCTCTTTGTCTTCCTAATGTCTTCTGGGACCAGGCTGTTATTCATTTCACTGAATGCTGGTCATTACTTTATTTCATTCAGGGTTCAATGTACATACTAAACACAGGCAGCTATCAATCTTATTTGGTCACGGTGCATGTTTTATGGGCATGGTTATAAAGGATTTTATTTACCCATTTATTGTTTAATCTTGACAGTAGATCAGAGCTCTGAATGGAAAGACAAGGCCATTTCTCATTTCTGCATAGGAGGCAAAGCAAATGGCTTCCTGCTTCAGAGAACATAGAAACTCTTCATTACGACATTGTCAAAGGAACCTGAACTTTCCAGCCTCTGGCTGTATAGAGTATCTTCTCGTGTTCTGCGTGCTTATATCTAATATCCTTTTGTGCTCTTATTACACACTACATTACAAAGTTCAGTTAATTACCTTCACCATAGAGGTTATGTTTTAATCTGTTTGTGTGTATGTTAGCAGGATTAGATTTTTATGAAATTTCTACCAGAGGTGTGGCTTTGGACAAGGAAGACTTTGTTAGACTTTGGAGATGATCTGGATCACATTCTAGATCTGGAAATTTTTTCAACGATTCTTTAACATTGTGAGATTTTTAGAAGTGTACTATTACAGCAGGCCGAGCTCGCGTGAGGTACGCGGAATGTACTGTGACGTGCCAATTTTCGCTCCGCAGGAAATAGTGTGTGTGTTTGTCTGTCCTCACTCTATGAGTGCGCACTCAGTCCTTGGAAGTTATACAGTTCAGTAAGCCACTGATTAGCTGAATCATGTATTTACATGATTAGAAGTTTAGCTTCATCTTCCTCCACTACCCAGAGTCGACTGGGATGGGCGCCAGCCTCCCCGCGACCCTAATTAGGATTAAGCGGTTCCAAAAATTTTCAGGTGAAGATTCATAGCCTTTTATATCGCAGAAAACAAAGTATGATCACCGTGAGCAGCGTGTGGTACCACCGGTGCGTGTCGATGTTCACACGCTGTTCACGGTGGCCATACGATGCTGGCGGTGGTGTCACGTTGTCATGTGGGAATGATACGCTTTCGTTCTTTCTGCAGAAACGCGGTGGAAAAATCAAACGTTACAATTTACCGCAAGCGGCTGCAGAAGGCTGCGGTGCTGATGGTTTTCTGCAGTTGCACGCGACGACAATCACACGTTGCTCTGCGGAAGCATTTCCACGAGCTTTCACGGCTCAAGTTGCATCGGTGAGAAAGGGGCATTAAACATTCTACTTTGGTAAAGGCGACTACTGAGATATTTCATATCAACTTAAAATAAGCCATTTTTTCTGACGTACAGCTTTGTGGTCCTGTCCTCTATAGACCCAAGGTTATATACAGCCTACTGGTGTATAAGGCTTAACTCGGGTCTTACAAATAAAACACAAGAACAGTGAGAAGATTCTGTTTGTTCTACTTTAATAAATCTAATAAACATTAAGGAGATTAAGGAAACTCGAGTGAAAGTCTTTGTCTAAAGACAAAATTAAGCAACAAAGAAGTTAGATGGAGGCACGGTGGTGCAGTGGTTAGCACGTCCGCCTCACAGCAAGAAGGCCTGGGTTTGGGCTCGGTGCGTTTCTGTGTGAAGTTTGCATGTTCTTCCCGTGATTGTGTGGGTTTTCTCCATGTACTCCGGTTTCCTCCTGTAGTCCAAAAAACATGCACATTAAGCTAATTACACTCACTCTCACACCGAGGGGTGATTTGGAACAGCCAGTCAGCCTCATGTGCATGTTTTTGGACTGTGGGACGGAACTGAAGTACCCATAGGAAACACACACACGCACGGGGAGAACATGCAAACTCTATACACAAAGGCCCAAGCCCGGGAATCAAACCTGGGACCTTCTTGCCGTGAGCCGGATGTGCTAACCGCTGCGCAACCATACCGCCCCAGATTCTTTTTATTTTATTTATTTATTTAAAAAAAACAATGAAACAGTATGAAGGCGGCACACTGGTTGCCTCCAAAAGTCCAGAAACATGCACGGTAGGCGAATTGGCGGTTCCAAATCACCCCTTCCACTGTGAGTGTGAGTGTGAATGGTTGTGTGGCACTACGATGGCCTGGCGAGATGTCTAGGGTGTACCCCACCCTCGCCCAGAGTCGGCTGAGATGGGCGCCAGCGTCCCTGCGACCCTAATTAGGATTACCCAGCTTCAAAAATGAATGAATGAATAAAAAAATCTAACGGCTTTTGGATCCTACTATAATTTACCCTAACTCTACTCGAAGCTTTTAAGGGCCTAAAGCGCGGAACGCATGCTGTGACGTTGCTGCTAAAGGTGCGCAATTCATCTCAGTGGTACATAAACTTCAGGCAAGGGAATTATGCATGTTGATCGTCATCATACTGGTGATGAACAGTGGTTTCAGCACAAAAGAGCTTGATTGCACCCAGTATATTCTCTTGTGTGCTTTGTTCATACTGTTCCACTTACCTGCAGCCTTTTAGATGTTTGAGTTCTATCATTTGCTGGATTTATTTATTTATTTATTTATTTATTTATTTATTTATTTATTTATTATCAGCGAGGGCAAAGTACTTTGAATGTCATGCTTAGATATTTGCATTTGAAGTTAATACTACTAAAGTTAAAAGGAATTGGATTACTTTTCCGGTGTCTCTGTAATGTTCCATGGGTTCAGCTTACCGAATGCATGTAACTGACTAGAACTTTTTATTTTCTTGATGCGACCTCTCATTTGAACCCATACTTCATCATTTTTGCATGTTTCAGTGAAATGTTAAGGCTCTTGAGTTTGGTTTATAATGTGATTAGGAGCCAACTTGAGAGTGGAGAGCAAACAGACAGACGAAAATAGATAAAGCAGGAAATTGTTGTTTGTCTGGGTCAGTGCTGTATTGTCTGGATTGGCAATGCTTACACATATTAAATGCTGACTACTTATGATTGTTGATGTTATCTGAATGCTTCTTAGACACACACACACAATTTTATGAGATATGTAGACTACAGCAGACTATAAGCCTGTCTGATTGATGTTGTTTGTGTACACTTTTCTTGTCTGGCAGGTTTTATACACTGTCTGGCCAAAAAAAAAAGTTGCACATTTTAATATTTTCATGGAGTCACAGCATGTAATCTCCATGGCACTGTTGCTCCAGTTGGTCCGGTCGAGGCTCAGCAACATTAATGTGGCAATAAAATGAAGTCAGCTGATGAGCTGAATGTACTGAATGAGCAGGTTGTCACATCAATGCACTTTTTCTTCCCTGACGGCACGGATATAAAATGAGGGCTCAAATAATGAAAGAGTGGTTCAGGAATCATTCTCACATATGTATTGGCACCTCAGAGTCCTGACCTTAACCCTATTAAGAGTTTTCGAGATGTGCTGGAGAAGACTTTATGGAGTGGTTCAGTTTTTCCCTCATCGATTCAAGACGTCGATGAGAAATTAACCCGACAACAACATATTCATGTGGGTGCCTTTTTTTTAATTTTTGGCTGGGCAGTGTATACTAAAGTGTCTGTGATGGTATGGGGTACATCAGTGCCCACAGCATGGGTAAGTTGTATGTGTGTGAAATTACTACTGACCTGAAGGCACTGGGATCCATCAGCAGCAAAGTTAACCACAAATCTCGTGGTCTCTTGCAACAACTGGTGACTGCACACTCTCAAACTGATGCCGTCTAGGGAAGAGAGCCATGGGTCCCTGCTGTCTGGCTTAAATTAGCTCTGTAGGAACCTTCTGATTGTATAACAGGTAATTTGGTCTATTCCTTATATATTACATTCTTTTAGATTCAATTTGATTTGTACTACCCCACATGTGTGGGGTGTCAGAAACTAAAAATGTCCCAAAATGTCCTTCTGTGGCTCAGGGGAACAAACCACCTTCAGAATATGCTCTCACTGTTTGCTCAGTGGTGGCAACCGATCGAACGACTCTGTCCTATTTACAGCATGTAACCATTTTTGCTGAAAGAAGTTTCACACCAAAGCTTGCTTGTCATGATGACTCCCTGTGTTTTTCCAGCGTATGGTGTTATTTTTTCATTTAGATAAGATTCTGAGGGACAGATATCCATCACAGAAATATCAAATCAGTGCCAACTCAGCTGGATTTTTCCACATCATTGGAGACTGGGAGGGGAGCTCGTGCAGAATATGAAAAGGCTTTTGTCTAGACTTAACGACCTCTGGCCATTTTCACGCGAGTTGTTTTACAAATTCATGTTGCACTTTCAATGGTGCAGTGGTTAGCACATTCACCTTACAGCAAGAAGGTTCCGGGTTCGACTCCCGGGCTCGGGGCGTTTCTGTGTGGAGTTTGCATCTTCTCCCCGTACTTGCGTGGGATTCCTCCGGGTACTCCGGTATTCTCCCACAGTCCAAAAACAACCCTAGCTGTGAGTGTGAGTGGTTGTATGTTTGTTGGCCCTGCAACGGCCTGGAGAGCTGTTCAGGGTGTACCCCGCCTTCATCCAGAGTCGGCCCCGCGACCCTAATTAGGCGGCTTGGAAAATGAATGAATGAATGAATGGATGTTGAACATTGGAAATATTAGTTGTGATGTCATTATTGTAATACTTACCTTTCCATTGATTTACACGAGATCTTTATTTAAGAAATGTATTTTCTTTTTCATGTATTCTCGGCCCAGACAGAATAAAAATGGAGGGATGTAACAGTGCTTGTACTTCTGGAATGCCCAACTGCTTAGACACTTGTCTGTGATACACTGTTGTTTTTTTTTCTTTCTCCAGTTGGCAAATGGCTACTAAAGGTACAGAAAATTGTTCCTATATCTGGGTTTTTGATTGAAGCAATTATTTTGCCTAATCCTACACTAGCCAAATCTCGACACTTTTGATTTGTAAATCCCTCCTTTAAGTAGCCATATTTTCCTAAAAAGTCACACCAATTACCAGTCCCTGTAACTGTTAAGTTATTAGCTAGGTATCATTGCCTAGACTATTATAAGTTAGACTACACTCGGAAGACACTCTTAGAGGACAGCTGGTACTGATTAAATTATATTGTTAGCTTTTGGTGTCACCAAGGATCAGTGGAGTGGGAGCTATGGACATGGGTTCCGTCCGTCCGTCTGTATGACTTCTTATTGAGATAACTTTGGAAGGAAATGACACAGGATCACCAAAATTGGTGTATGGGTCCCCCTCAGGGGCAAATAGGGTGCGATTGTATATGGGTCACCTTGACCTTGTTTCAAGGTCATAAGGTCACTTTTTATACATTGGATTTGTCAAATAATGCTGCTGGCGGAAGCATCTGGACCCCTGTGGTATTTATTTATTTATTTATTTATTTATTTATTTATTTATTTATTTTAACATTTTTGGGACTGTTCTCTTATGTCCCTACCTGCTTTATTACTTCTAACTACAGTGTATTTGTCCTAGAAATCCAGGAGGCTGCTGAGAGTGATCCAGTGCCTTTCTGATAGACCCACCTTGAAAACCCGCCCTATTACTGATTACTGAGCCTGATCCTATGCAAGCCAGCCCCTACCAGCTAGAACTAAGAAGCCAAAATGAGATGCTTCAGAGGTGAAAGCAGTGCTGTATGTGTCTAAGAGCTTTCTTTTTATTCAAAACTCACCAAAGCAGAGCAAAAGTATGATATTAGCAGTCATGTGATCCCAAATATCAGGCTATCCTGCAAGTATTTGCATCATTAGATGGTTGGTGTAAGTTTATTTATTTATTTGGTGTACGGCAGGAGGGCCCATCTTCTCACTCCTTGCTAGTCCCCGTTGGCTTTGTTATTTGTGAGCACTCTTCATTATTATTTTCCTTTGTTTTGTTTTGGTTCTCTCCACATCTTTCCATGGGTTTCGCCATCTCTTTCTTACTTATTACCGAGATCACCTGTTTCTAGCTGGTGCCAAATAATTCTGTTTGTTTATCTGCTTTGTGTTTGGTGTCTCTGTGTGTGCTTTATTTGGAATACAATTTCTTTATATATATTTTTTTGTTAATGTGATAATAAGGTACGTTTTCTTTCTTTCTTTTGCTTATTATCTTTAGCTTTTTTGTTTTTTTTGTTTTTTAAATTATTACTTGGGCATTCATTAATACATTTATAAAGTATATTTAAAAATGATTATTAACAGGTTAAAGGTCAGATATGCCCATTTTCAGAGCTTTGTTTTTAATTTCAGGCACCAGTAAAGCATCAAAGTTCGATTCCTAATCCCAAAACCTCCACAGTTCTTCAGGAAGCTGCTTCCCTTCCTTCCTCTTGAAACACTGGTTTTGAGTGCTTATACTGGATGGCTTGTTTGGCTTCCTCCTCCCATTTATGGTCATTCCACTCTTTGTGCCTACTCTGCTCTGAATGGTCGCCCGTAAACCCCTGCAAGCTTCACAGTGTGCTGGAATGCAGTGTGCTGAAATACACTGAGGAACTTCTGTATCCATCTATCATTCCATCCACCCTTCTGCCCTACCTTCCTGATAGATAAAAGATTCTCTGTCAGTCCTTTGACTAAATAAGTACCTGGATGGGTTCATGATGCTTTTTGGGCCCTAGATACGTATTTGAGTAATCATAGACTTCTTTTCAGTTGGTACCATGCTTATCATTCTCCTCTAATTTCTCTCATCAACAAGTTTTCCTGTCCGCTGAACCGCTACTCATTTTGTCATCGCTAATTTTCCACTCCATTCCATGTAAACCTCCCCAGATAGAGTGAAAATCCCAGGAGATCAGCAGTTTCTGAAATGCTCACACCAGCCCATCTGGCACCACCAAGTGTGCCTGCGTTAATATTTCTTTCAGGAAATGGCAATCCAGCTTTCTTTAATAAATAACAATTATGCACCAAAGGTGAAGTGCATGTCCCTGAATTGATGGAACATCAAGGGGATTGTTTATTTTAGCGACATCCACCAAGCTTGAGGGGAATAATTGTTTTGGTTTACACTACATGGTATCATAAAAAGCAAACTAAGTCGCAGTGGTTAGCACGTCCGCCTCACAGCAAGAAGGTCCTGGGTTCGATTCCCGGGCTCGGGGCACTTCTGTGTGGAGTTTGCATGTTCTCTCTGTGCTCGCGTGGGTTTTCTCCGGGTACTCCGTTTCATCCTGCAGTCCAAAAAGATGCAGGCTACTTTGCAGTTCCAAATCGCCCCTAGGTGTGAGAGTGAGTGTGAATGGTTGCATGTGTGTTGGCCCTGCAATGATCCGGCGAGCTGTTCAGGGTGTACCCCACAGTCAGCTGAGATGGGCGCCAGCCTCCCCACCACCCTAATTAGGAATTAGTGGCTTAGAAAATGAATGAATGAATGAATGAATGAATGAATTACACTAATAAACTGAATAGATTTGAAGAGTTTATGAATAGTATGCCACATTGACTGTAAAAAGCATCTACATGGTTTACCACTTAAAGTACATCAGTTGTACTGAAGGGTGGGAAATTTCCCCATGTGTGATTCCCACCAATGACCTTGTGAGACTGACATGGCAAGTTGATCAGGATGTGTGAACTGCTGTAAAGTATATGTGGAAAGATCTACAGTCATCATTGCAAATCAGTGTCCAATAAGGTGGCAATGCCCCCCCCCCCCCTTTTTTTTTTGAACCAGCGACTTCTCTGCATTTTTTTCCTGACTGTTAGTATGTATCTACTGTCCACTTTCCCTATTTTTGAATGTTGTATTTTTAGATATTTTATTATTATTTCTGTACATTCCCATTTCTGAAAGGTTTGTCCTTCCATCATCATTTATGTCTTCTTTAATTAGTGTGTGTCTCTCTGGCACACTGAGATGGCTAAAATCTCCAGGTCCAAATAGCATCATCCATAATCCAAATTGTGCCTTTTCCCTTAGAGCAGTGCTTTTCAGTCTTAGCCCTTAATGTTTTCTCGGCTCTAATGCTCTCATTTAACCTCATTAAGAATCTGTCAACTAACTGCAGAGTTGAGAGTAGTGTGTAGTAGTGTGGTAGAGCAGAAAGTCATGCTAAAACTTACAGCAAACAGAATTAGACAGTTAGAAGGCACATATTCAATGAATTTATCAACAAAGAGTTGACATTTTTACATGAAACCTCCTAAATAATAGCATTATTCTCAACTTGGTGCTTTTGAGGCCATGCAATTTCCTAACAGTTGTAAAGATGTCACTCAGTGGACTGAAGAGGGAGGGGAAAAAGGCTAATAAGGCTAATACAGGTTAAGCGCCATATATATAAGAGGGATGGATTGGGAATGAATGAGAAATGTTGAGAAAAGTGATATGTAAAAACAAATGAAATGTAAAAATTAAGTACCTTTGCATGTGCAGTGGTTTAGCATGTCCACCTCACAGCAAGAAGGTCCTGGGTTCAAGTCCCGGGCTGTGTGGAATTTGCTTGTTCTCTCTGTTCTTGCGTGGGTTTCCTGTGGGTACTCCGGTTTCCTTCTACAGTCAAAAGAAATGCACATTAGGCTACTTTGCTGCTCCAAATTGCCTCTAGGTGTGAATGATTGTGTATATGTTGGCCCTGTGTATGGTCTGGTGAGCTGTTCAGGGTGTACCCTGCTTTCGCCCAGTGTTGGCTAAGATAGGCTCTAGCCTTCCCACAACCTTAATAAGATTAAGCATTTTTCTAATGAGTGGCATGACAACATGTCGTGAGTTTTTGATTTGGATTTAAAAACACGCAATGCAAAATGGAATAATGAATCTGGTGTTGCACCGTAAACTTACGGTGATGATTTTCTGTGCAACACCATACCATAAAGTGACGTTGCAAATTGATCGTGCAGCATCTGTTTAAGGGACCCTCACACTTCACACACATCTGGCTCAGACTCCTTTCCTCTGCCAGGTGTTGCAGATTAATTAGGTCAAGAATTTACAAGTACAGGAGCATTGATTTACTTATTTATTTATTTATTTGTTTGTTTGTTAATTTATTGGGGGGGGGGGGGCCTCCAACCAGGGAGGGGCATAAGCATGCACATGCCCCTTCTGTGAGATGCGATGCTGCCACCCGCCTCTTTATGAACTGCTGCACATGCGCATTTGGTGGCGACCTAACACACTCAGAGGGAATGCGCTATCCGGCCCCTCGTATGAATGAGCTCACAGATAGTTTGGCTGGTGATCACATATGCCACACATATCCCTCTGTCCCGTGAGAGCTCGGCATCAACCTGGATTCGAACCGGTGATCGTCACCCACCTTGTCGATGTGCCACTCGGGAGCCCAGCAGGGATTTATTTGTTTGCTCGCCTGTCTTCCTGTAGGCAGTTTTCGACAGATCAGTTTAAGATTTTTATGATGAGTTGATGATCATCCCATTAAATTTTGGTAAAAAAAATACACACGCACCGATGACGTCATTTAAAGAATTAAAAAAAATAATATCTCTGTTAAAACATGTCTGATAGGGAAAAAATATATATATATATATATATTTATGATTCATATTTTGATATTCGACCATGTTTTGTCCGGATCTGATCCGCATTGTGCATTTGGCTGCAATTAAAATTTAACATGGACTGTGCGAGTACAGCAGCCCCAGCAGGAGGTGCTGTGTACATTTTTATGGCATGGTGGAGGTTTGCACTCCCTGAGTTCTCTAGTTTACTATATCTTACCCAGCGCTTGGCACGGCAGTGTAGGGAGTTAAGCTGTGTCACATCCCGGCAAGAAGGTTTTGGGTTGGAACCTTAAGACATAGGAAAAGAAAGAGAGGCTGGTGAGGAAACTTGCATTATGAAGGGACGATGCGTTCTAACATAAGTGATAACATGTTTTTCAGATGTTCCCAAACTATTTTTATTTTATCTTTAAGCATGGGAGGTCAGTCAGGAGTTAGGTAAAAAAGTGTAACTGCTGTGGCATAAGATGAATTAAAAACTATATAAAACTGCAGGGTGGTAGAAGTAACTAGACAAAACTTCTTTATTGTTTGATTATATTTTCAATGTGCCATTGGTTATGAATTATCTCTCACCTTTTTCTTAATATTGAATGAAGTGGTGCTGTGATGCATCCGCCGAGGAAATTGAAGTGGGATGTATAAAGTAAGATCTATAGCACGAATTCGATTTCGCTAACACGCTTGACTTTAAAGATACTTTTACACACTGGGTCGGCTTCTATCTTTATACAAAGCCCTTGATCGGTTCCTCTAAAGAGTGTAAAAGCCGTCCGTCACACCACTATCTGTCTCTCTCCCTTTATTTTTTTTCTGTCTAAAGAGATCTGAAATTCATTTTAGGTTTAAAGAGAAAAAAAGAGCTTTCCGTAGTTCTGCTTCCACCAAATGACCATATGAGTTGCCCTCCACAATCTAAAAATGAATAAATAAAATAAAAGATTTATATGTACAGCCTCAGCATACAGGAACAGACATAAAGGCCAAAATTAAAGTGTTATACTGGCTGTGTTTACTTGAAGATAAAAGTCATGAAGTAATATGAAGTTTCAGGAAATGTTGACATGGTAACTAGTAGGCATTGTTGATTATTGTCCTATCCCAGCACCCCTCCACCCCTTACAATCTTTGTAGCCGGGGTGCCAACTGTAAGTTATAGAAGACTGAAAATATACAGCCTGTATGGATATCTCAGTGACGTATTCTTTGCACACGCATCTGCCAATATGTGTGTATGTGCGTGTGTGGGGGGGAGGGGGGTCTATCGAGATGGTATGAACTGATCACAGACAGTAACTCACACACAGATTGCACCATCATAACACACCCACACCTTTCCACACACACACACACACACACACACACACACACACACACACACAGGAATGGATCTACAGAAGAGCATTGTATTCTTATCTTTGTCCTCTGCAGCTGCCGTTAATCTTAGTGTATTCTAATAAATACCATTATTCATAGGATTCCTTCCTTCATATCCTGGGCTCAGATGGTTACTCTCCATCCCTCGCTATCTCTGTCTCTTCTACATTCATTTTCTGCCTTTGCCACTTCCATTGTTCTTTCTTTGTTTACTCTAGAATAATTGATGTAGCCCCTAGCGTTCCCAGCATGCACCCGGTGATGATGATAAAACCTTGCTGTCGGAGTTACTGATCACTGTCCCGCAGAGAGTGGGATGGCTGTGCTTCATGAAGACATGCGGACATGGTCCAGGCTGCTTATAGACTGTAAATACAATGTCAGTGTCCTTTAGGAAATGTGAGCATTATTTCATTCATTCATGCATTTGCCAAACAGCTTAATCCTATGAGGGCCACGGGGAGGATGGAGGCCATCTTAGCTGACTCTGGGTTAAGGCAGCTAACACCCTGAACAGCTTGCCAGTTCATCACAGGGCCAATACACACACTCACACCTAGGGGCAATTTGGAACAGCCTTTAGTCTAATGTGCATGTTTTTTGACTGTTGGGAAAAACAGGAGTATTCAAAGGAAACACACACAAGCACTGGGAGAACAAGGAAAGTCTACTTGCTGGGCCAGGAACTTCGTCCTGTAATGAGGACATGAGAACCACTATTCTACCTAACCCTGGGTTTACACTGGGGCAGGATATCCGTCATCTCTGCAATTTCAAAAGATCGTGAGGAGTGTGGGGGGTTGAGTAATCAAATCATGATGATCTTGAGGGATCTTGGTGTATTCATAATGATCTTGAGGGAACTTGGTGGATTTGTGATGATCTTGATGAAACTTGGTGGATTTGTGATGATCTTGATGGAACATGATGGATTTGTGATGATCTTGATGAAACTTGGTGGATTTGTGATGATCTTGAAGGAACTTGGTGGGTTTGTGATGATCTTGATGGAACATGATGGATTTGTGATGATCTTGATGAAACTTGGTGGATTTGTGATGATCTTGAGGGAACTTGATGGATTTGTGATGATCTTGAGGGAACTTGGTGGATTTGTGATGATCT
>JBCNYH010000003.1:18278023-18291732 GCA_039654325.1 Tandanus tandanus
CTATCTATCTATCTATCTATCTATCTATCTATCTATCTATCTATCTATCTATCTATCTATCTATCTATCTATCCATGTATCTATCTATCTATCTATCTATCTATCTATCTATCTATCTATCTATCTATCTATCTATCTATAACATATTTAGCAGACAAGAGACAATTTCAGAATCTCGGGATTGTAATTTAAGCACTGAGCATCAGGTCCAGGAATTTAGCGAGTGGAAAGTCTGCATGCCAAATATATCTTAAGTCCATAAACATTACTGACACAGTAATTTAATTAGTTGGGTTAATGCATAAGGCAAAAACAAGAACATATCTAGAGAGTCACAATACACATACACATGGAGTAGGGAGAAGAAGACAGGCAAAAATAGCAACCATGAGAGATTTACAGTATATTCAGCACTGAGTGTACAATCAACGCGGTAAATGTCAGTTCTGTACTACAGGCTATTCAAAATACACCAGCAGTGTTTACGATAAAATGTTTCATCTGGAGTGGGGTGTTTTCAGGGGGTGATGCTTCAGCAGAAAAATGGCATTATTAGCTGTATTATTTTGCTTTTGAGGGTTTTCTGGGGGAGAAAGCGTTTAGGAATAAGTGGGCTTCAGGGAAGAAGGAATTTACAGTAACACTGGTTTCCTGATTTAAATTCTACAGCTTTGTCAGGGACTGAAAGTTGTAGCTGATTGATTTTTCAGTAGTTCTTTTGTAGATTGTGTGGTATCAGATCCTGCTTTGGATGATATAAAACTGTTGCATAATACTGAGGAACTCAACCCAGTGTGCTCTGCTTTGATTGGGATAGAACTGTAAAAGATCTTCTGAAAGCCTGGGATGTGAATGGCTCCTCCTGGTTGTGTGAAACTCTCGCCTAATTAACGTACCCATGCATGCTTCCTGGATTAGTACTAAAAAAATCCCTGTTCCATTTTAGTGACCGGAGAGGTCATGCATGGTTTATATCTTGTTATATCATCCTGCTTTAAGTGGTGAGTAAAAGCCACAGTCTGTCCTCTTAATTAAAGCTTCCAAGCTTTTCACAGCCTGCTTTTACAACTGTTAACATTAATACTCATTTCTCTGACATTTTTACACAGGAGGTACCTGGGGTCAAAATCTTTGTTACCTTGTTGTTGTTGTTGGTGGTGGTGGTGGCGGTGTTGCTGTGGGCAGTCCTAGGCACTAAAAGTCCTACTCTTTTATTATTAGCGATCAGAATCACATGAATCTTGGCAAACGTGTTCTTGTGGACAATCGCTAGAATTCCATGGAACCTGATTTTCGATTTTCGAACCGTAGACAGAATTATGACATCATAACTAAAATCATTCAAAGTCCAACTGCTCCATGATTTGTGGACAAAATCAAACCAAATCTGGCAACATTATACTACGTGATTGCGGCACGGTGGCGCAGTGGTTAGCGCGTTTGCCTCACAGCACGAAGCCCGTGGTCGTGGGTTTCCTCCGGGTACTCCGGTTTCCTCTCACAGCTTTAAATTGCCCCTAGATGTGATAGTGAGTGTGAATGATTGTGTGTGTGTCGGCCGTGAGGTAGCCTGGTGAGCTGTCCAAGGTGTATCCCGCCTTCGCCCAGAATCGGTTGAGATGGGCTCCAGCCTCTCCATGATCCTAATTAGAAAATAAATGAATGAATGAATATAATACGTGACATTGACAAGAATTTTGCAGGCTCGGGTTTTTCATTTTTCAACCCAGAAAACCCTCATGACGTCATCGATATAGATAGCATAGATAGAAATTTCTAAGTCCTATGCCTCTTTTATTACTGACCACAATCACACGAAGCTTTGCAGGCTTATACAAGATGACCTGATGAACAATTCTATGGAGCCGGATTTTTTCGAACCAGAAGTTATTGGAATTACCAGCGATGTAGCTGAACCTGAATGCATTACAGATAAACCGCTCGGATATACCTGTGTAGCTCAATTGAGCTTGTTATCCCACACAACTGGATGCAGGTTGGCGGAATTTAGGGTAAAGGGTTTTGCTTAATGGCTTGTAGTGGCAGTTCGGCCACTTCCAATCAGTCACCCAGTACCTTAACCACAGAACCACCACTGCCCATCACCTACGATCCTGCCATCTTTGATTTGGTTTCAGGAATCTCTGTATGTATGCCATCAACAACCAGGTGGAATGATCACGTCAGGTGCTTACGCTATGACCATCATTCATAGTAAGGTAGAAGACGGGGTATACATGACCTTGGTTCATTCATCAAACAATCTACTAGGTTAGGTTTTAATTGAAGGAGTTACACATTTTAACTTTGCTAAATCCTTTTTTTTTTTTTTTTTTTAACTTGCCCCCCTGGTGCAGAAGAACCTTAAGATGACAAAGCATGCTACGCTAACGTGTGCATCAGTGTGAGCTTTCACCATAATATATTAACATTTTGAAGAGTTGACACTCCCAGAGGCCCTTTAGCATGAGGAAATTTAAACACTTAACCCTCAGTTTAATTAGACTAATGAACTAGACTGGGGCTACATAATGAAAAGTGAACGAATACTATCTGCATAGCATTAGACTAGGAAGGGGATTGTTCTGCTGAAGTGGTTTGCATGTCCAGCTCATCCTAAAAAGCGCCTGGCTTCAAGTCCCGTGCTCGGTGAAGCCGTTTCTGCGCGGAGTTTGCATGTTCTCTTTGAGCATGTGTGGGTTTCCAAACGGGTTTCCTCACACAGTCCAAATACATGCACATCGGCTGTTGCAAATTGCCCCATGGTGCGAGTATGAGTGTGCGGTTGTGTGCGAATGGTTGTGTGTGAGTGCCCTGCAATGGACTGCTGAGCTGTCCAGGGTGCAACCTGCCCTCACCCAGAGTCGGCTGTCTCCACATGGCTCCAATCTCCACAGGACCCCAGTAGGATTAAAGATTTGACAAAGGAGAAGCTCCAGCACTTCAGAAGCCCACGCTTGGAATGGTGCAAAATGTTTGACAGGCATCGCTAATGAACGTCTCACATGAGTGGGTACTGAATCTCTGTACATATTCCATCTTTACCGCCTACAAATCTTTCAGTTAGGTTCAAGCAAGTCATATGCGAACTCGACTAATACCCTTCCAGTCATGATCCTACACTTTGACAGGTCTATCTCTGTAGCTAACGTCAAGGCTTCTCACTTTGTATTATCTAGAAACCAGTTTAGAAACTCCCCACGCCAAGTAAAGTGTGTCGAAAGAAAAGATGAAATATTGTGGATCTCAGCAGTCTCGCTAATATTGTGTAAGAACCCACAGTTTGACATTGGGTACTGCCATGATCTTGGTCAATATTTATCATCCATGTGAGCCTCTCTCATGATTACTACTCCCTCACCAAATACGTGACCCATTACATGAGAAATGTATACTTCATATTGCTTGGGCTGTTAAGAGACCTGGGTATTTACCAAACATATTGGTCAGCTCTTTGAATCGCATTTGCTTCTGGGGTTGAGCACAAAGTCAAAGATTAATCCTCTCTGAGTCAGCAAACCTAACCCATGACTTTCATCTGGAGCATTTGGAGCTCCTGGGGCTGCCTGGAGGTGATCGTTCGGGTCACAGCTATGATCCTGGCTCAAGCTTGATATATTTATGCTGATTCTTCTGCCAATGTCTTTAAGCTTTTTGGATAGTTTGATGTTTTTCAGGATATTTGCACACTTGCCTGGAAAATTGAAATACCCATTTCTGGGACTGGATTTAGAGGTGCTCATTTATAAAACACCCCATCATTTGAACGTATTATTCAGTAATGCTTGAGAACTGTTTAGCAGGTGGTTGCGTTCAGTAAACCGTGAAACCTTCTGTGGATTTGCTTACCGGATTTTGCGTCTGCTAACCCCTTTGTGTTGTGCAAACAAGCTTGCATACAATAAATTCTGTTCTGTCTTCATATCCGTGGAATATCTTGGTTGTTGTTTTGTTTTGTTTTTTTTATTTACTTGAGGAACATCTCCCCTGGTCACATTCTCAGAATTAGCTTTGTACTTCTCTTTGCCGAAGCTATACTTTGTTTATAACAATATCTATAATGATTTGAAATCAATTAATAGAACCTAGAACCTACTGTATATATTAGAATAAAGACGGATACAGGTGAACTTGAGCACATGCACATTGTCGCTTTACCTCTTTAAGACTTTAATTATGAAGACCTGGCTAAAATGAAATTTCTATACTTTATATTTACATATTTTAACCATTGCTTTGATTCGAACAATATCCACTCCGAATATTTTTTCCCGAGATCCTGATATCATGGGCCAATCAGTTTGCCCCGTTCCTAAGTAATATGCATTGAAGTTGTTATAATTTTGTACATAGTCCTGGCAATCACAAGAATCGCAACTGGATTAAAACTAGGTGTTCTGTACGCTAGTGAACATGTAATGTGATGAAGATGAAAAATAAGCCATATAAGCCGTAATACAGGGCACGACATGTTTACTTTCTACTGACTTGGTGGACTCTTTGTCAAAAATACCATACCAAACAAACTTCTGAAGTGTCTGTGTGAAGTAAAACCTTGCCCACGTCGATTAAATATTCTTTCGTACTTCCTACATGGGCCCTTGACAGCCTCTGGGCCTGGCGACACCATCTATAGTTACACCAGAGAAGTTTGAGTTGATTCATTGTATGTTTGGTTTACTTCAGGCACCTCTCAGTTTTAATTGCATTATCTGCAGCTGTGTTCTATGTGATCCTTCATGACAAGTTAAGCCAGCACTGAGAACTGACCGTGACGTTCCAGCAACTGTCAACATCTTGAAAAGAACCCGAGGCTGGAAAACGAAGGCTGGCGATGAGCTCCGTCAATGCACAACCTGTTAGCAAGACCATTAACCCTCTAATTGCCTGTGTTTAGAACTGCTTATGCCTGTGTCTTAGGAACCTATGCACTTTTCATATGCTGCATCCTTTTTTAATGTTTCTGTAATCATTTGTTCATTGGTTCATCCCTGCATCCATGATGCATTGGTCCAGTTTCGTGGTTGCTGTTGTGATGTATCTTTTTTACCTGAGAGGGTTGCAGCTCTTCTGCAAAATTTGATATATAGGATAAATATCCATCCAACCATCCACACTCCAATTAACACCTAAGGGCAATTTAGAAAAGCCAAGTACCCTAATATGCCTGATGCTGGACTGTGGGTGGAAAACTGAGTATCCACAACAATTAAAACAACCACAGCGAGAACGTGCAAACTTTCCCCAGAAATTATCTCGATGAGTATGAAGCTCAAATCCAGAACCTTCTTGCTGTGATGCAAGAATGCTAACCAGTGCACAATCATGCCCCCTATGTTTCAGTGATAATTCATTCATTTGCCAACCCGCTTAATACTACTAGGGTGGCAGAAAAGCCGGAGCCTATATCAGCCGACTCTGGGCGAAGGCAAAGTACACCCTGAACAGCTCATCAGTTAACTGCAGGGCCAACACACAACCATGCACCACTCACTCACACCTAGGGGCAATTTGGGAAAAAAGCAATAATTTTTTTTCCCCCTCTGGGCAGTTTGAGACGGCCATAAATGAAAGATGGGCACTCTAGTGTGTCACTGCATGCCCAGCCTTCTGATTAGTTGTGCAGCAGTATCTACTCCACTGAGTGTGGAGCATTTAGGTGACCAATCAAAGCAGAGTAAGCTCAGAAAGTGCTTGAAAAGTCCATAAACGGGAGGAGGAAGTCAAACAGGCCGTCAAAACCAGCATTTAAGAGGAAGGTGAGGAAGCAGCTTCCTGATGAACTGTGGAGTTTGCTGAATTAGGAATCATACTTGGGTTCTTAACTCCACACAAATTTTCCCAAATTAAAACTAAATGTCTGAAGATGGTTATAATATCTGACCTTTTCATGTACAAATTTTTACTGAGGTGATCTGATCTGATTAATAAAGACAACATTCTTTGAGGGACTCCAGATGTGTGAAATCTGTAATAAGAGGCTATAGAGAGGACCTTCCCCCTGGGTTTATTAATGTGGGTGTGTGTTTGGATGTCGATATGCTGCACACAGTAAATTACGATTTGCTGTGTGGTATTTCTGTTCTTCTGCTCCGACTGTGACTCACTGAGGTAAATTTTCTGTGGATGATTTAAACGCAGAATGTCATACGGAGGTTAAAAATGGCAATAATCTTGAACGACAAAGCAGCATGACTGTGCGAGTGTGGCGTTGGAGAAATGTCATTGAAGATGTCTTTCCATGCTGTGTTCCATGTCCGGCAGGAAACATTGTCTGTCTTCCTTTTATGCGTTGTCTATTTTATATTTCATTCTGCATTCTACACAAGTTTATTTATTTATTTATTTATTTATTTTTAATGCAGTCAAATCCAAAGGAAAGGGTAAAAAGGAAAGTCTTTAAACCAGGAAAAGGAAATACGGAAGAACACCAAAAACATGATGTCATTATTATTATTATTATTATTATTATTATTATTATTATTATTATTATTATTATTATTATTAATATTATTATTATTATTACCTTTTTGTGAATTTTTGTTTGCTTTTTTGTAGCACAGCTTATGAACAGTACTCACTCCATACACCGTGTTCAATGACTCTGTCCTCGCAATTGTTCTTCTTTTTCTGGTTGATTGTTAGAAACAGCCATATTGTGTGTATCACTGTAATAGCTTTACTAGCTCTAGGCTGAGATTGGTTTGAATATAAGTGCCTAACAGATCAATAAACCTGAATTTAAATATGGTATGGAGCTTCAGCACAGCAGCTTCTTCTTCAACTTTTTTTTTTTTTTTTTAAATTGAAAAATGTATCCCGAAGACAGATAACAAGTAATCACAAGCTATGGCATTTTGTTTCATTCTCCATCTTGTGTCTAAATATTTAAAAGGCTGCTCATGTATGACGTTGATGTCTTCTCTTCATCGTGTAGAATATTTTAGCTGCACACATGTGTGTGTGGTCATCTGGTTCTCTGCGGTTGAGTTTTTGATTGGTGACAGAAAAAAAAAAAATTGGTGTGTTCTGTATATAAAGGGGGAAAAAACAGGCCCCGATTAAATAAAACACATTTTGTTGCTTTAAAGCCTGAAATGAAGACACACCACGAACAAAATTCTCACTGTAGCTACTCAACGCAGTATTTACCTACTTTTCTTTTCAGAAGTGTTCGAGCAGTCAGATTGGATGGTTATGTTGATGGACTGCAATTTTCGAGTCATTTCATAGATTTTCAATAGGGTTCAGCTATTGTGCAGTCAACTCTGCGTCATTGTCATGTTGCAAAGTGAACCAGCTTCCCATTGACAATTTTCTGGCAGAGTGCAGTGGGTTTTCCTCAAGAATTTAACAATACATTGCCCCATCATATCAAACACTTTGCACTTCTTGATTATGGATGCTACTGTGCTCCTAGGAATTGGTTAAGCCTATGATTTTTTTTTTTTTTTTTTGTATCTCCTAACTTGTGGCAGTCCTCCAGAACTTGATCCCAGAACAGTTTTTTTTTGACAGTGCCTTGCCATCCGTAGTTGATAGTTTGCTCCCAGTTACACTTCCAAGCATGCGAGTGCTCTAGGAACAGTTATTTTAATGCTAGACTAATCAGAATGTCGCAAAAACAGAAGATTAAAAATGTACTGTGGAGAGAAATTAAGTGAGGGAGAGCGAGAGGACCAGACCACGTGAATGATTAAGTGAGTAAGCGAGGGAGAGAGAGTTGGCATAGACAGCAGCGCTTGCTGTGTGAACAGAACACGGACAAGAGCAGGAGGAGGAGGACAGTGGAAACATATTGCCAAAGAGAGAACGAGCAAGACCGAGCGACAGCAGTAGCAGCTCAGTGAAGCGCCCGAGCGAAGATGTGAACACGCGCACACACACACACACACACACACACACCAGCACCAAAACAAAACATACGCACACACTTGCCGCACGTTGAAACAGCAAAGAACGCAACAAAAGCAAGGGAGGACTCCTTTTTGAGTGACATGTCAAGGAGGCGGGGCTTAAAGGCAAGTTGACGAATTTGGATTTCCACTGTGAGGTACTGAAGTACAGCATGATAATCCAATGGAAGATGATCATGACTGAAGCCTGCTGCTGACAGTGAGGAAGTAGAGCAAGGAAAGAAGAGAGAGCGTGTCAGAAGAGATTTCACATCAGCAGCGGTCAGCTCTCTGCAGGCGGTATGTGAGTGTGTATGCGTGCGCGCGTGTGCATGTATGTGTAAGCCAGCGTGAAGTGCAGCCTCCCCTCTCACACCAGGCAGCTGTCCTCACGCGCTCACAGGAGAGGACAGCCGAGGAGAGAGAGAGAGAGAGAGAGAGAGAGAGAGAGAGAGAGTGGAGAAAGAGTGCTGGAGGAGTGAGAGAAAGAGCGAGACAGATGGCACAGATGGACGCGAGAAAACAAACACACAAGCGGCAAGAGGTAGCCGGACGGAGGGACTCTAAATGAGGTTCGGCGATCGGCAGAAGTGGCACTGTGGGACAAGCTGTGGGGGACACGTAGGCACAGAAACCTGACAGAGGAAACGGATGGAGAGCGCGATCGCAAGCACAGACAAGACGGATGGAAAAAACATTCTGGACTCCTGACTCTGCCTCTCACGCTTCTCCTGCTCAGTGATCTGCCACTGGGCTGCCCTGCACTTGTCTTCTTTCCACCTGTTATTTTATTTGTATTTTTGTTTTTTACTCTTCTCACCTCTCATTCAAACTTTCCATATTTGCGTCCGTCTGTGTGGTTGTGCATGTTTGCCTGTTAGCATCCGAGCTTGGTCAGAGGCTGCAGGCTGTCGAGCTAAAAAAAAAAAAAAAAAAAAAAGAGACAAGAGTTCCTCAGGACATGCTAAAGAGACAGACTGAATGAAAGAAGGGAAGGAGAGAGGGATAGGTTAGAGATGTTGCCAGGGAGCATACTGTGCTGCCATATGAGTCGGAATCCTCTGGGTCTTAGCTAGATATACTAGAGCTCTTACTTTCTCTAAGCGCAGTGGATTTGTGCACTAGATGAGCTGTCATGAATGCGCGTTGTCCTGTTCATCTCAGTGTAATACTATTCGGTGAAGTAATAAACATTTTAGCCTAGTATAATAAACAGGATGGGAGCAACAGAAGTTGGATATCCGGCAGGTTCTGCAATGCCCCTGGATCAGAACAGGGTATTTTTGTAGCTGGAATCTGGTGGTCTGGTTTTCTTATTGACATTCTCCTTAAAGAAAGAGAGAGGTCATGCTTAAAGGTTTATAAGCAGTAGGCAGATAACTTGAACACCTGTCAGTGAAGTGCTTTAAAACAACGTCACACTGAAGGGTACTTTTTTCAGCATTACTTGTGTGGCTTCGTTATCCCTTGGGCATTCTCTTGCAGCCTGTTGCCCCATGATTGCTCCTGGCACGGCCCCCTGGCTAGGAAATGAAGCCGTGCCCTGTGCCGCTTTAGCAACCCTGTGGATATTCATGGCTCGGGAATTCCCGCGCCCTCGCCGGTCCTTATCCTCAGTGCCGAGTCAAGTGCCCAATCGCCGCCGCTTACCCCTGGCTCTTCGTACCCGCTTGCATGGCCTGCGCCACGCCTGTTCCCCAGCCTCTTCACCAGTACGTAGGGCACTGTGGACACTGGCACTGTGCACTGCGCTGGGCCTACTGCTGTCATGGTCGTCAAACCGCATACTCCACTGGCTGGCTTTGCCCACAGCCACCAGAGTACACACGCAATGGGCACGCCAACTTGACTTTCCCGCCATCACTATCTGCAACAACAACCCAGTGCGACTTCCCCACCTTACCAAGAGTGACCTGTACTTCGGTGGGCACTGGCTTGGCCTGCTGCATGCTAATGGGACAGCGCGCTCACTAGTGCTAGAACTTTTGCGTGATGAGCGACTCGCTTGGTTTCGCAAGCTTTCTGACTTTCGGCTCTTTCTACCTCCACGCCGCTTTCCAGGGACCAGCCTTGAGTTCCTGGACCGCCTCGGGCACCAGCTGGACGACATGCTGCTCGCCTGCAAGTATCGAGGAGAGCCGTGCGGTGCTCACAACTTCTCCACTGTGAGTTTTACAGTTTCTCCTTCTTCCGATCTCCTTTTTTGAGGGAAGTCGCAGAGGTTGCCTCTGGTGTCTGCATGTAGCTAGTTGGGTTAGCTTGCCCACCTGGTGGTGTATACAACAGTAGTCTCAGGGTTTAATTTCACATTAATTAGTGTTAATGAAAGCAGTGGTGATTTAGTGGTTAAAGTTCTGCACTACTGACCATCTGAGCTAGACCTTAAATCTTCTGTTGCCCTACTGAGTCTGTAAACTATAACATTGGAGTTTCCCCCTCACTTGTCATCCACTATGAACTAAAGCATGTGCCAAGTATAGAATGTAAATGTAGTTGTGAATTGTATGTGCTTCTGCATGTGTTTAGGTTTACCTTTGTGTCTCTCACCACCTGTTAGAGAGAAACAGAGACAGATGTTGTCTCTGTGCAACCACGATGTTGTTCTGTAGGAGTGTGTGTGTGTGCGTGGTGTTCCACCATACAGTCGTTATCCTCGCAATTAGGCATTGTTTACGACCTCACTTAATTCGGCCATGTTTCACTTAGTGTGTGCGTGAGGGGTGGTGATGGGGGTGGTTGTGGGCGTTGCATCAGTTCATATTTTCCTGTAATAATCCATATTGCAGTAGTAAAACATATTGCTGTCTATTTGTAATGATCACACTAATCATTGGTAATTTTACTTTAAATTGCTTTAGTTTATCGGTATGACTTTGGTCCGGAGGCCCAACATGGGCCACATCGGCACAGGGGGAACACGCAAACTCCACGCAGATATAGCTCAGTTGGCCATGAGGTTTGAAGCCAGAATATTCTTGCTGTGAGGCAACAGTGCTTACACACTGAGCCACAGTGCCATCCTGGTGTAAAAGGTCATCAAAAGTCATGACATCACACTGTATGTCCAGCAGCATACTAGACTATAAGTATGCTGTTAATCTACTAATAACGATGCAGGTTTTCCTACCCAATCTTCATTTCCAGAGCTCAAACACAACACACAGACAAAGGGTCCAGACGTTCGTCCCAAAGGGCCATTTCATAATATACCAAAATAGAACAAGCATAATGAGTTTGAAAGTCCCAGCTTCAGCACACGGCAAGTCAAGGTCCGGAAACCAAATATACAGTTTTGCTTCTGTGACCTTGAAAAAGTAGGTCAAGGTCACTCATCCTAGCACTCATAGTAGTGGACGAGCATGCCAAGTTTGAAAGCCCCAAGCTGCAGCGCATGGCAAGGAAATGTCCGGAAACTAAAGCGTGACGGACGGACGGAACCCATTCCTATAGCTCCCGATGGGCGGCAGCTAAAAAAATAATAATCTTTTTCTCCCATAATAAAAAAAAAACCCAACAACCTTGAAATAATTATAAAACCTTTGCACATTTTAAAGATATTTAGCAGTCTCCTCTTCGTTCCAGCAGCTTAACTCCGCACCCTGTATAAATGTACCACCATTTTGCTGTCACTGACAATTATTCCTGTTATGGATAAATTGCAGGTGAGTTACAGAATGTCAGAAGTTAAATTGTGTCTGATAAATGTGTTCCAGTAAGCTGTTAGAGGCTGTGACACAATCTCATCCGATCAGGGATTTTGGCTGATGGGTAAACCTCTAATTTTTACCACTTGTAAAATGGGGGAAATGTCTTGGTTAGGTTGCTCGGTAACCATGATCGCGCACTGTAGGCGGCACATAGTGAGTGACCAGTTTGTTTCACGAGTTTGATTCCCAGGCTGCGCACTAGGCTGCTGCCGAGAGAAAGCAAAGACATGAGGTATAGTATGTGATTTACATCGCCATGTTGAGACATAAATAGTTAGTTAGTCTAAAAAGTCGAGTTTTAATAATAGTCTAAAAAGTCGAGTTTAAGAGTGAGTCAGTTTGATATCCTGCAGCATCACTCACTGTTATATTATTGAGTCTGATTGGTCAGAACATTTTGATTTAGGCTCCATAACAGCACCCTTGGCAGGCATCTCGAGTGACATTTAAATTATAGGTAGAAGGGAATGTACTCTAATATATTTCTGTTTCTATAGTAACAACTTATTCACAGGGGTTTGATTGGTGGGTGCTCCTCAAGATCTAACTTTAAAGGGGCTAGCTCACCCTGCCAGGTAGCAAGTTGCCATGATTAGCATAATATATGCTAGGAAATTTCCAGAAACCATTTGTAACTATTCTGCTAGGATAGATTGTAACTTGTGACATGAAATTAAAGGTATATTAAGTAAATAAATCAACAAGATGTAATGTAGGCAGCCTAGTGGCGTAGTGGTTAGCATTTCCACCTCACAGCAAGAAAGAGTGGGTTCGTGCCCTGTCTCCGGCAAGGGTGTGTGTGTGATAAGCTGGCAATAATGATCACGGTCACACACACACACACACACACACACACACACACACGCACAAATTTCCTCCCACAGTCCAAAAACATGCACAGTAGGCTAATTGGCTGTTCCAAATTGCCCCTAGGTGTGAGTGTGAGTGTGAATGGTTGTGTGAGTGTTGGCCCTGCGATGGCCTGTCGAGCTGTCCAGGGTGTCCCCCGCCCTCTCCCAGAGTCGGCTGAGATGGACTCCAGGCTCCCTGCGACCCTAATTAGGATTATAAATGAATGAATGAATGAACAAGGCAGACACAGATCATTAATGATATGGAATAGGAATAGCCTACTGTCGTCCTATCCATAAGAACAAGCAAAGTAGGTACACAGGGTAACAAACCCAAGAGTTACAGCCTGTGTCGTTACCTGTATATAATAATCATTAATAGCTTACGGAGTTAGATTACTTTATCGTTTACTCATTTCTGCTCATCTTTCTTATTTTTTAAAGTAAGCACCTAATGTCTTTGATCGTTTCTTGGCACTTGGATATCAATGCATTTGTATATATATTGTTTATGTGTGTTGGGACGACATTATTTTTTCAGTGCTTCACAAAGTTCATATACCTTGCGGGTTGCCATATGTTCACAGACTAAACCGATATCGCAATTATACCATAAAGCCACCCTGCTGCCCTGGGCATATATATGTATATATTTGTGTGTATTTAAAACCCCACCATGCTAAGACACCCTGGGCAACGTCTTAACCACTAGTGTGTCTCTGTCCACCCAGCAGTATAAATGGGTTCCAGTAAAAAAAAAAAATACCGGGATGGTAACCTGCGATGGACTAGCGCCCCATCCAGGAAGAGTTGTACTCCTAGTCGCTTCACGCTACAGAAACCGGGGATAAGCTCCAGCTCTGATGAGCCACTAGTCTCAGGTGTAAAAGCCCAACAGACTTACCTTACTTACCTTAACTTACTGTATATTGTCTCTGGTTGATTGATTTCCTCAATATTTCACTTGGAATCTTCATCTTTCTGTTCATGGCATAAAAATTTCCATAGCAACTAGAAAACAATATCCAGCTAAGTGTTCTTAAAAAAGAACAAAGCTCACATCCTATAGAAGAGCAAAACAGTCTTGTACATGACACAGTGTCCAATTCATTAAAGTTAGAAATTGTAAATTAATAAAGTGACAAGTAAAACTAGAAATGCATTAAGTCAGTGAAGTCTTTCTTAACCTTCCAGCCTTGTTTCCTGTAATAAGCAAATACATATATATATATATATATATATATATATATATATAT
>JBCNYH010000003.1:18301694-18319194 GCA_039654325.1 Tandanus tandanus
TATATATATATATTTGGGGGGGGGGCGGGGGGGGTTAGTGTCTTGTTATGGACTACAGTAATAAAAACTGAAAAATAAATCCACTGTTAGTCTCTGCACAATATCAGGGAGAAAGACAGCCATATTCAATGTACCGTTAACAGCACTAATATGAAACGTGAACCCAGTGAAGAGTGAATCAGAAGAGCGAATCACGGAAGAGAGGATCAGAATTGCAAGGAGGGTTTGGAAGATTGAGGAGTGAAAGTGGGGTGGAGGCCAAAGATTTATTTCAGCTTGACTTGCTATAAAATGAAAACCTTGCTCGGAAGGTACAGAGATGTGCTGTGGTTCTGGTCCATGGTTCTACTCTGGTCTCTTTCTGTGTTTTTTGGGGTACTTCAATCAAAAAATGTACATAATATTGTGTAGTATGATACCCCTAAGTGCATTAGTTTTGCTTTTTACATGACTCATTTGAATACTCAATTGTGATTGGTCAAATAAATTATCCAGGGTTCTGTTTTTCTTTAAAACAGGCGGTTGCTATTTAGCGCATTACTAGTGGAAGCATTAACATCACTAAAATCAATCAGTCCTTTGTATGTAGCCAATGGTGGTGTAGTGGTGCAAGAAGGTCCTGGGTTCGAGTCCTGGGTACATTTGTGTGTTCTCCATGTGCTTGTGTATTAATTGTTGTAAAACAATGGAAATATTCACTTAGTATTTTCAAACCGTTTTTGTGGTTGCTCAGGGTATTTCCTTATGATCCATATTCGGTACCAGAATACTCTACCTACTTACGGAATCCCGTAAACCAATGAGAAGCCTCAAAGCAGACGTGACTCGGTGCTCGCGCTGATTGGTCGAGAGACGGATTCATTTAGCCTATGGATGTTAAATTTCAGATGCGGACTGAATTGGATTGGATTATTTTTTAGCATTTCATATTTCCCCTAAACTTCTTCCTCTACAGAGCTTTTTGCTCTGTTCAACATCTAGTTGTTTCTGTAATACAGCAAACATGGACTTGCTTCCTGCTCTCCATCACATCAAGCGTAAAAGTTAAAACTTGAAGTTTTACCCCAAGTTACTAAATGTGCTGCTTTTTTTTTTTTTCTTTGTCAGAGTTTGACAGACTTCTCCAAAAACATTAACACAAAGGAGGTGAGGAATAAGCCATGGTTTCTACCTTCACGCTATTGATGTGAACTCGAGAACTTCAGCACTCCTTTTTTATATACAGTAGTTCATACAGCAAAGGAGCAATATGTCAAACCTTGAGGCAGTTGAGCTACAAGAAGAGCAGGCGACCACATCTGGTCCTTTCTTGTCAGACAAGCACAGGAATCTGAGGCTACAGTGGGTACAGGGGCACTGAAAGTTTTTTGTTGTCATCGTCAGAAATCCAGTTACACAGGACCTATTCTTGTTCTTGCTCTAAGCTGAAAATGTGTGATCTCCATCCTTCTCAAGGATTGACATGTTGTGCATTTTGAGATGGTTATCTACTCACCTCTGCTTATTTGAGCTGCTATAAACTTCCTGTCAGTGCCACAAGTTATTTGACGTGTCTTCTCCTTCACTTATTTTAGCACAAAAACCCTCTTTCAGATAGATCCAGTAATATGAATATGTGTGAACTCGTCAACTGAAAGACAAAGACTTTCACGTCACATGTCAACTTGAATCATATTATTGTAAATACACATGCAAGGCAGTTAAATAGACTGAAGATATTAGTGTCTGGCTGCTTTGCACGACTCTTGTTGTTATCAAGCTGAAAGCCATGGTCATATATAGCCCGAATGGCACCACAGTAGACGATAGTAGGTTATTTTTTTGCCTTCCAGGGGTCAACGATGCATTATCCTGTAAGTCAGAGATGCTTAATCGTGCTCCTGGAGATCTGCCTTCCTTAAGACTTTATCTCCAACCCCAATGAGGCCCATGTGACAAACCCAATCAGGTCTTAAGTCTTCATTTCAAAGTAGATGATTAGATGGTCAGGTGGGTATGATTAGGGTTGGCGCAAAGGTCTTCAGGAAGTTAGATCTCCAGGAGGGCACCCCTGCTGTAAGTGTTCGAGAGGGCGTGGTGTCCATTCATAGAGTTTGTTCGTGTTGAAAATTACCGGGGGTCAAGCAGTGGATCAGTTTAACCGTTGCAACCATGAAGGTATCCATGAGGCAGACACGCCGTTACTGTAGACTTCACCCTCACTCACTTATTTACAGAACTGCTTTATCCTATTACGGTTGCGGGTAGGCTGTTGCCTATCTCGGCCGACTCTAGGAGAAGGAAGGGTTCACCCTGAACAGCTCCCTAGACAATCACAGGGCAGCAAACACAAGCATGCAAACTCCACATGCAAACTCCACACAAAAACACTTGAGCCCAGGAGTTCCTTGCTGTACGTTTACATTTACAGCATTTGGCAGACGCTCTTATCCAAAGCGACTTACAATTATCATTTGTTTTTATACAACTGAGCAATTAAGGGTTAAGGGCCTTGCTCAAGGCCAAAGTTGGTGGTAGTAGGGATTGAACCGCTGACCTTTGGATCAGTAACCCATCGCCTTAACCACTAAGCCACCACTGCCCTGTGAGGCGGATGTGCTAACCACTACACCACCATGCCACCACTGTAGATTTCAATGGGGTAAAAATGGAAATGGAACAGCAATGCATGCATCGCAGTTACTGCTTATAGTCATGATGGCTGTGACATATGCATTCACATTTCTCAGTTGTGCAAGTGCATGTAGTCTCCACCCACATTTTTGCAAGAGACCGCCACGGTAGTCCCATTCATTGTTCTCACATATGAAACGGATATGTGAGACCACAGCAGCAGGACAGTAGACTTCTCACTCCTTTATACTGTTCATCTTTAATTAAGTATATTCTCGCACGTACTGTATGAAAATAAACACTCATTAACTGATTGAATGATCAGCGCATTCATTTCTTCCTTCATTCATCTTCAGTGGCTGCTCTATTCTGGTGGTGTCACCATTAATCCGGAGCCTATCTTGGAAAAACATGGTATCAAGTGGGAATATACCCATGATGGTAGGCCAGTGCATCCTAGAATCCCAATTTAATGTTATCTGTCCCATTAGTCCTTTTTCTTGATTATGAGGCTTGCAGCTATGCAATGTCCCACAGACATTGTTGCCAGGTTACTTTTTGGAAGGATTGGGATCTGTGAGGAATCTGTGAGGTCTGTATGCTCTGTTAAATGCAGTCCCCAGCAGTTTATATAGCCTTTTTAGAGTTGCCCATAGTTCCATGCTGGAGGAACATTGAACTGAGTGGGTTGAGAAGTCTGCTGTCCGCGAGGTATGTAGGATACCGGAGCTCGAATCTTGCAGCTTTGTTGCCTCATGGAAGTAGGGACAGCGGGACGGCAGGTGTTTTCACCCCAGGTGTTGACGTTGAATTGCAGGCATGGTGTCAAGTAAGGCCTTGGTCATCAGCCTGATTGTGTGTGATACTGTCTATGCAGGGCTGCAGGTGTGATGCCCAAAGGCACAGGTAGTTGTTCAGTTGGCAGCATTGCTACCTACTGTACCCCCAAGCCAATCCTGACCTGAACATGCACTTTTACTACTTTTTAGTAAGATAGTTTTGGCCTGTGCAATATATAAAGATGGTCATGCATTGCTAATATTGTAAAACTGAATGCTACGTTAGAGAATAGGTCAATAAAGCTGGCAGACAAGCAAGGTAAACCTTTAAATTTAACACTCTTTCCAGTCACAAATATACTCCAACACGGCAGCTTCGAAATCAAGTCGACGGAAAGCTCAAGTGGTTTGGCATGAAATATAAATGCATTGCCTTGCTCTGTCTGGACCTCAGCAAAAAAAGAGTTCAGGGTTCAGAACTAAGGGAACTATTCAAGGCTACTGGTAGGTTTGTGGGAAAAAAAAAAATATATATATATATATTTATATATTTCACTGAGAGTCAACTGGGAACCTCAGTATCACGAGCTTTCGTTTCAAAACAGAGATATTCTACTCTGAAATTTGTGGAAGTTTTAGGTTTTTGAACACTATGCCAAACATCACATAACTAAAATCCCTTTAAATCTGTGGCCCTACTCATTCATCGTCAACACAAATTCATTTAAATATTTATTACTCAGGCAACATTGTTATTACAGTCATAATAGGAACATAGAAACTCAATCGATAAGCTCTTGATCAGACAAATATTCATAAAAGCTGAACTCTTAACTCATTTTAAATGTACATAAGCTTTGTTTGTTAATTTTTTTTTGTTCTTCTTGAGTAACTAAGTAATCCTGGTCAGGGGTATTGGTCCAGAGTTTATCCTGTAAGGATGGAATACACACTGGATGAGATGCCAGTTCATCTGTGTCTAATTATAACCGTGTACAATTAGCACAGTGGCTGCATCATTGGACTTTTGGGAGTTTGGGTAATATTGAGGCAGTTGCTTTAAGGTCGTTCTTTGAATTAACCCACATACAAGCTTTCTAAGGGCACATTTCTTTTAGATTTGTAGCTTTAACAAAAGTGAGGCTGAAGAATGCAAATAAGTGGTTTTATTTAAATGTTTATGCAAGTGTTTGTTGCCCTGTGATGGTCTGGCGAGCTGTTCAGGGTGTACCCGGCCTTCGCCCAGCCTCCCCTGCGAGCTTAGTAGTGAGGATAATGCGGGTCTGCAAATGAGTACATGAGTGAGAGAGTGAGTAATATGGTATGTGTAGAAAAACTAATTAAAGGGTATCTGAATTAGAGCGAATTAGCGTTTCTAGCTATTTAAAACAATCACATATAACATCAGCGGTTCCTTTCAGGCAACATCATTCCATGGCCGATTTTAAAGTGTGTGCGAATGTTACGACTCTAGGCATGCTAAGAAACATGTTGCCTTTCTGATTGGCTGTTTCAGCCTGGTAGTGAGGCGAACTCGTTGGATTGGCTGTGCTGCACTGCCCTGACCCCGTGCAGCATAACATATTATCAGCTAGTGCTGAGCTGCACAAACAACAAGCGCAGAAATTGCGGTAAACATCTCTTTTGTCTTCCTAAACCAACTGAAATGTTGGCTGCATAAGCCATTTTGGATTTACCATCACGCTCATCTCTGGCAGCATTCTCGTCCTCAGAGTCACTAGAATGTGACGTCTCACTGTCTCCGCCCAATGCGTTGACGGCACTTCCGGGGAAAAATTTGCTAACCCCCCAGTTCGCACACTGCTAGTAATCCATGGAATAAAATTACCAGTCTTGTGCTTTTTATGGTCATTTTTGTTAAAGTAAGCATCTGTATCAATTAAACGTATTACATACGCACAAATTATGCTGTAAGGATGACCAATACCGCTACTCTTCAAGGGCTCGACAAGTAACAGGTACACACAGTAGGTAACAGAGAGGGGCTGAGACAGGACAAGAATCAAAACAAAAGCCTATGGCCCCTTTATGAGCCTGCTTTAATAGCACACTTCAAAAAACATGATCCTATCTTACAATATTAAAGAATCCTTTAAAAAAACTGCATCCGGAATTTGATCTGGACCACACAATGGAGTCTTGCTTGTCCAAAGCCCCACGTTTGGTAGAAATTTTATGAGGATCCACAGATTTTTTTTTTTTTAATTATTATTATTTTTGCATAATCTTGTTAAAAATCAAGCAAACAAACAAAATAAAGAACAAAATAAAAAATAAAACCTAAACTCCTCGGTGAAGGTAAATATTTATTGTAGATGTATAAAGGTTGGTAGAGTAAAAAGATAAGGAATTACAACAGTTCACAAAGAAAGAGAAAAAAAATATACTTTATGTGCCTATTGAATTTTTTTGGCTGTAACTGACGAATTTCATGTGTTCTTTTTAAACACAGTCTCCACACCGTTCAGGAATGTTAAACCAGGGGGAACCTCTCAACAAACCTTATCGTGTAGGATATTCTCATCGATCAGGATTGCTGGAAGCCGTACTCGTAAAACAGAACTTGTGATTAAGACAGACCTTTTGCATTCTGGGAAATATTTATAAATCGACTTCCATAGTCACTACCACGCCCACTGTGACTCTCGAGCATTAAATATTGAAGTACAATCAGTCAGCTTTGAAACCTTTTCGACTTTACTGAGCACTTGCATCATTTTCTGAACCGTGTGTTGCTCTGAGGCTAGTAGGAATCCATAGTTGGTTGGACTAACAGCTCAGGTCTTTTTTTGTTATTTGCATCAGAGATTCTGTGCAGAAGCAGTCCAATACGACGGAGCAACACTGCCTCACCTTCTCAAGGACAAAACTTCTGGCTGAAAATGATGCCGCTGTTAATAGCCTAGTAATAGGAAAAATTACAGCACTCAAGGCTATACTCAGAGTGGAGTTGTGCGTGTCTAGAGAGGATTTAATACAGCAATTTCACATAGCGCACATAGTGTAGCGTTATTCAGAGAGTTGTGTATGCGTGAAGTGGAGGTTTTACACTTTGATAGATATTTCTTGTATAACATCAGCTCAGTTTGCTGTAAGCCAGCCTCCCCGCGACCCTAATTAGGATTAAGCGGTTCAGAAAATGAATGAATGAATGAAAATATAATGTTTCTTGTGTGGCGTAGTGGTTAGCATGTCCACCTCACAACAATAAAGTCCTGGGTTCCAGTGCCGGGTTCGGTGAAGGCATTCCTGTTTGGAGTTTGCATGCTCTCCCCGTGCTTCTGTAGGATTTCTCCAAGTACTCAGGTCTCCTCCAGCAGTTTAAAGACATGCACATTAGGCTGATTAGCTGATTGCCCCTAGGTGCAAGTGTGAGTGTGAATGTTTGTGTTTGTTGGCCCTGTGATGGACTGGTGAGCTGTTCAGGGTATACCCTGCCTTCGCCCAGAGTCGGCTAAGATAGGCTCCAGCCTCCCTGGGACCCTAGTATGATTAAGTTGTTCGGCAAATAAATGAATGATTAAAGTGCCCAGAAAAACAGCATAAGCATGTGCGTAGCCTGATCCTGAATACGAGCAACTTTCACCAAGTACAGGAGTTACCATCTCAAAACGGCCGTGGGGGAACTCTCCGGTATGCAATATCAGGAAATCTACTTTGCTGATGAGAGGAAAGGGATTACAGAAAGGATGGTGAACTAAAACAAATTAAAAGAAGCTTGGACTCATCACCGGATGCCTTTTAACTTCTGTTTTTGTTGAAGACGTGAACACATCCTCATCACTGTTGTCACACTTCGCTTCTTCCTTCTTCCAAACCAGTGCTTTGATGAGCTGTGTGTATCCAGAAGCTGAAGCCAGCTGATTGTTTGTAGACAAGCACTTCACATTTCATAGCAATTCCAGCCAAACACAGCAATGACTAACGACAGCACGCAATAATCTGTCATTATCATTGTGAAAAGCACATCCAGTCATACAGTTTCAGAAACACTGCTAGATGGAGATATTACCACAGCGACTGGCTATAGAACATTTCTGAGGCTTTCTTAAAACTGTTTAGTATTAACAAGCAGGAGAAAAGCTCACCAGACCATCGCAGGGCAACACACACGTTACCATTCACACTGAGGGGCAGTTTGAAACAGCCAGTTAACCTAATGTGCATGTCTTTGGACTCTGGAAAGAAACCAGAGTACCCGGAGGAAACCCACGCAAGCACAGGAAGAGCATGCAAACTCCACAAAGAGACACCCGAGCCTGGAACTCGATACCAAGACCTTCTTGCTGTGAGGCGGACGTGCTAACCACTACGCCACCGTGCCGCCCTGTATGTATCGGGACCTGGTCAATACTGATCATGTTGTAATGCTTTTATGTTTGAGTTTAATAGAGCAGATGTAGCATTTAAGCTAAAGAATACTAGCAGAACAGATGGCACCCATCTCAGCCGACTCTGGGCGAGGGAAGGGTGCACCCTGGACAGCTCGCCAGGCCATCGCAGTGACATAAACATAGGGTATGAATTTGTACACAAACAAACTAAATAAATAAGTGACTGATATATTACAAAAACACCACAAAGATCACCAACAACAACACCATCACAACCAACATCATCACCAAAACCACAACAAACATCACCAAAACCAAAAACAACACCATCCCCACCACCAATTAAAAAATCACCAGCAACAACACCAGCAACAAAATCCCCACTACCAACATCACCATCAACACCAACAACAACCCCATCACCATCACCAAAATATACGACCAACAAAATCTCAACCACTGCAACAACACGATTATCACCAACATGAACAGTACCATTAGAACCACCAACAACAACTCCATCACCACCACAAAAAATACCAACAAAATCTCCACCACCAGCAACAGCATGATCATCACTAACATGAACAGTACCATAAGAACCAACAAAAACAATACCAGCAACAACACCAACAAAATCCCCAACACCACCATCAAAACCACAGCTAACAGCAACACCATTAAAATCACTAGAAAACATCACCAGCAACTACATCCCAAACAAAATATCCCCCACCAACAGGAATACCATTATCACCACCACCAACATCAATAGCTTCATCACAACCACTAAAAATATCACCAGCAACAACACCGACAAATCCCCAAATGTCACCATCACATGTAACAACACCATCAACAGCACCAAAAAACATCACCCGCTACAACACCTCCAACAAAATCTCTGCCACTAACAACACTGCCACCACCACTGTCAACATCACAGCCACCAAAAACATAAGAAGCAACAACTTTAAAAACATCCCTGCCATCAACAGCACACTTAACACCACCATCAAACATCACTAGCATAATAACACCAGCAAAATGTCCACCACTGACAACAACACCATCATCACCATTAGCAACACCATCACCAACACCCTCACCAACAACAACATCACAGACACCAACCTTAACAGCACCATCACCACATGCAACATCACCACCAGCAACATCAAAACCATCACCACTGCCAAAATCACCAACATCAACATCACCACCACCAATGGGGGCAGCCGTAGCTTAATGGTTAGAGAAGCAGCTTTGGGACCGAAAGGTCGCTGGTTCGATTTCCAAACCAGCAGGAAAAATGTGGTGGTGGTGGGGGAGTGAGCAGCACCTTCCCTTCTTCCACATTCATGGCTGAAGTGCCCTTGAGCAAGGCACCTAACCCCCAACTGCTCTTCGGGTTCCTCAGTGAGTGTGTGCTCACTGTTTATGTGTGTGTGTTCACTTTGGATGGGTAAAATGCAGAGGCAATAATTTCCCTTCCAGGATTAATACAGTAGAGCAAAATAAAAACAACAACAACAACAACAAAAAAAAAACATCAACACTACCAAAACACACCACCAACTAAAATTTCCACCACCAGCATCAGCATTACCACTATCACCATCAGCCATATTATCATCGCCACCACCATCATCACCATCAGCAACACCATCACTACCACTAACATCACCACCAACACAATAAACAAACAAAAATGGGCTATAAAAAAACAAACAAATGTAACAAATCCTCAGAGGAATCTAATGAGAGGATTTGAGAGAAAATGCTGGGAATTATTTGAAGAATGACGAGGTACAAAAATAGGGTAAGGACACAAATGAAGACTGGCGTATGTATTTATCCCGTAGTTCTGGTGTATCTGAAGGTTTTCAATCCAAACTTCTGAAGAAGCAACACTTGGCACGACTCATAAGCTACCTGAAGACCGAGACCAACTGATTAAACAGGAGGAATTAGGTGCAACTCCTGCCTGGTTGTGCCTTTCGCAGATAAAATTTGACACAATGCCTGAGGCTCACATAATTCCCTGTCCTTCTTTTTCAGTTAAGTCTTTTATCTCAAAAGTACTGTTAAACTCTGTGTACGTTTTAAGACATTTTAAGAAGGTTCAAGTAAGCGTGTAAAGTGAGATTTAGGGTATCAGACTTGGTTCTGTCAGCTTATTTAACTTGAAAGTCGACTGAAGCAGAGTTTAACTTGTGCTTTACAGTAAGCCCAGTCCATTACATGTCTTTAAATAAGGTTTGATTATAATCTCGTAACATTTAAAACATTATACTAACATTTAATGCATTGTCTTACTGTTCATAGTGTACCCCGCCTTTGCCCAGTGTTGGCTGAGATAGGCTCCAGCCTCCCTGCAACCTTAATAGGATTAAACGAGTGAGTGGGTTCAACATAAATCACCAGTGTGAACTCCTCAGCTTGTTTTCTCACTGTCTTTATTTTCATTTTCTTGACTTATTAAGTCCTTTGTCCGGTTCCATTCTTCCAGTCCGCATGCTGTCAGCGTATGCACTTCATTCTGCTTCCGCCAGCCTGGATGCAGCTTGACCTTTCCGTCCTATAAATACAATTTCCAGCTGATCTTTCGAGCCTTCTGTGTTTGTGGTCGGACTTATCAAGTCGACAGCTTGGTTGCCTGCCTTACTTGGCCTCGAACTGACTCCTGTGTGGCTGTTCCTCTTTAATATATCATATGTAACCAGTGAGATCCTCTATAGAATTTGGATGTGGGATTCGTACAGATTGCGTTGGCTGGGTTTTCTGTGTCAGAGTGAAATTTAGCTGGATAGGATGCTTGCTTTGTAGGTTTTCAAGAGATTTCGAACATTGAGAATAATATACTCTCCTCCTACACTGTACAGATGTAGAGTAATCTGTGTTTGAGTACACGCGCACGCACACACACACACACACACACACACACACACACACACACACACACACACACACACACACAAAAGACACACTGAGACATCCTGCTCTGCTCCTACACACACCACAGGATTTTATAACTAATCCTGATACGTACAAGCTTTTTCACTCCTCATGTTTTCCACTTCCATAAGCTGTTAGAAAGATTTTTTATCAAAGTGAGTATGTGTGTGTGTGTGTGTGTGTGTGTGTGTTTATATATATACTGTATATATAATCAAATCACTCACACATTTCTTCTTACTAGGGTCGCGGGGAGGCTGGAGCCTATCTCAGCCAACAATAGGCGAAGGTTTAGTACACACTCAACAGCTCGCCAGACCATTGCTGGGCAACTCACACAACCATGCACACTTACATCCACACCTATGGGCAATTTGAAAATGCCAGTCAGCATAATGTGCATGTCTTTGGTCTGTGGGAGGAAACCAGAGTACCCACGTTAGCACAGGGAGAACATACAAGCGCCACACAAAAACCTGCAGGATATATAATATGTTGACCCATATTACACACACACACACACACACACACACACACACACACACACACACACACTCTCTCTCTCTCAAACATACTCACATAGATATATTCCTGTTTTTAATCTTCAAAGATGATTGGTGCTTGGATACATTTCGATGAGTAAATGCGAGCCCACACATACCCTGAGGGACTTACATAAACAAAGCAGTGCTAATTATGTGTACATCTATGACGTGGGTTTGTTTGCGAGTGCTAATCTGCATGTAATTGACCAAAATTCAAATATGGAAATGTTGTGTTTGTGGAATATTTGTTTTTACGTAATAAGTTGCGTGTTCAGGCACTGCGACGGACTGGTGAGCTATTCAGGGTGTGCACCGCCTTTTGCACACAGAGTCAGCTGGGACTTTCATGCAACCCTAAACAGAGGTACGGAGACTATCATGTTCCACAGTCAGGTTTAACATGAAGATGATTTTATTGGTATTTTGCTTTATATTATTTAGCCTGTGTTGTAGTTATTATGTGTATTATATAGATTAAGGTGCTGCCTAAATGCGGAACTTCTGAAAGATATCTCTGTTGATAGCTGTCCACGTCTGGTGTTGTAAGAGTAGCGCAGCTCCTTTAGGGGGTGAATTAACTTCAGCCCTGGAATAAATAAATAAATAAATAAATAAATCTCCCCTGCATTTCCGGACTGAATCAACAGAAGGAAAGGTTACCATTTAAGTTTTATTTTTACCGCCTTTCACTAGCTGAGGTCCACGTTCATTTGTATCACCTGCCTTTTTAGTTTGATTATCCGTTTAATCAGTTCATGTTCCGTGCTCCCGTCAGTGTTTTGCCCTGTCCGGTTTGTCCATGTCTGGTTGTTAGGACACCAGGGGGTTCTTTTTTTTTTTTTCTTTTCTTTTTTTTTTTTTTTGAAGAGATTTCAAATTGCAGCATTGCCTATTGACAGTGTTTTTGCAGTGGCTCTGACTGTTTTTTTTTTTTTTTTTTTTTCCTTCTCTCAGCTTTAAATTTGTTTTTCCCCACATAAACAAATCTCTGGTCTTCATTTTACTGGATCCTTTTAAACAATACATGTACTTTTCACAGGTGAAACCCAGGGATCAAACCTTTAGACATTTATGCTTATTCATTATTTAAAAGGACACACTTGGATAAAAAGAAACATATACAGGATGCATGTTCCAATATTTTGATCACTTGAAATATTGGGTTCAAACACAGTGGGTGTCATGTTCTAAGTAGTTAGACACATCTACTGTAAATGTAAGTATCTTGCGAACAAAATATACAGCAAGTATACACCTCAGCTTCCAAAAAGCAAAGACAAACTAATGTGTATTGGATTTCCAATAAGCTCAGGATATTAAACAAGGGATTTGCCAAGCTACTGTACAACTGCTCAAGAATATTGCAGCCCCACTTATTCTTACATCCAAATAAATTATTCACATATAGTACATACTCCTTATATTCCCTATACATATTTCATATCAATATTTTGGATGAATAAATACTTGATTTGTAACACAGACTGAATGCTGAATTCCCTTTCCCTTTCTATGGTGTTATGCGTATGATGTTTAAACATATTTTACTGAAAGCTGCTGCTTTACATGATAAGTAGGAAATTGGTATTTTGTCTCTGAGAAAGAAAGCCATAGGGGAAAGAAAACACAGATACACATAATATATAGATTTAGGTGCTGACTAAAGTCGGAGCTTCTGATAGATCTCTACTAATAGGTCTCCAAGGCTGGTGTTATAAGAGTAGCGTTTTTTTTTATTCTGAGTGAGTCTACGCAGTGGTGTATGAGCCTCTTTTTTGGGGGGTTTCAGTTTTGTATTTCATAATTAATCTGTTTATTACCTCCACCATCTGTTAGCAACATTACTCAAACACTTATGAATGGATTTTGATGAAATTTTCAGGATAAGTCAGAAATGATACAAGGAACAATTGATTAAATTTTGGCAGTGATCCAGATTATTGTCCATATGGGGGTACTGAACGGCGTTGCTGGAGGTCTGCGCTCTCGGAGTGCTTTTCTAGTTATTATTATTATTATTATTATTATTATTATTATTATTATTATTGGTGACTCGGCAGGCCTATTGGGTTTCCTGTGTTGGCACAGACACGGGACAACCATTCAAGTCATTTTCCACGCTTATGGGGCTGCACTCAGGAGCTGTATTACTAATGACAACAACCTTTTTTAAATGAGCACTAAATCAGTGATGATATTTGGACTTGTTTCATGCAGATTTGAGTGTTTGAACCAAGTGTGAAAAACCCCTCAGTCGTCTCAGAACTGGTTGCCAGGAGCAAAGGATGAATCGGTTGATTGCTCTTCAAGCATGTGTGTTTTTGGACTCAGTTACATTGCTGTGGGATGTGGTACCATTGAAGCTCAAAATATCAAAAATATGGCACCAAGACCTACTCACTTGGTCTGAATCTTGTCCAATCCCAAAAAGCATGAATTGCAACTACAGCCTGCGGGGGAAATAATAATAATAATAATAATAATAATAATAATAATAATAACAATAACAATAACAATAAAAACTAATTAGAAATGATGGAGAAATCAACAGGCATATGAATCACCAGTTAGCTGTTGAGTTTTTCTTCCTTACAGTCATGTACATATATATATCTCCCATGGACTCCCAACCGTGGAGGACTGCGGTATCAACCTGGATTCAAACCTTCAGTCTCCTTGTTGATTCACCACTCGGGAGCCAAGGTCCAGCTTCGTAAGGGTTCTTGTCTTGTTCCTTGTCTGCATAAATAACAAGCCTGACTATATTTCTCATCACACATCCAGCTCTTTGGCCCTTTTTTTTTTTGGCCAACAAGCCTGTCTGCTTATACAAATAAAACCTTTTCTAAGAAATCCACAGTTTTACCCCATCTCTCTCTCTCTCTCTCTCTCGCTCTCTCTCTCTCTCTCTCTCTCTCTACTTTAATTCTTCATTTTCCACTGTAGTGTTGGTGCAATTAAATGCAGATGGATTTCTTTTTTTTCTGGTACCAATGGGGTGACAAATTTAGGATGGAGTTATTCAAACCCTGAGCTGCTAAGCGGGAGTTATTGCTACAGTTCGGTGAACACAGACAACGGTAAAAAGGCAATGGTGAAAAGTTCAACAGTGAAGGTAAGACCACCACGGATCCACGACCAGGTCGACCCGGACCATCAGAAAGATGCCTTCGCTCCGTGAAGAGAGCAGTGGAGAAAAATCCCCGTTCCAAGGCCACAGACATCGCAGAAGGTATCCAAACCAGCTCGAAGACTGTTACGCGCTATCTTCATCAAATGGGCTATTATGGCCGAGCAGCAAGACACAAGCCTCTTATTCGACCAGCAAATATTCATTCTGAAATTCTGGGTGTCTATTCACTTATATATTAGTGAAGCTTTCTTCATACAGGCTTGGAGTTGTTTTCCCTCTAAAAACACTACTAAAGATCATAGACATTAGTGTCTCTGCTCTTTCTTCTGTTCACTGATCTCTCGGTATTCCTCTGATTTTGTCAGTTTGGGCTTTCGTTCAGGCGTCGGGTTGGATTTTCGCTAGCACAACTTGACAAGGGGTAAGCACTGAGCTGTCAGTCTGGTGAGACGTTCCAGCTTCCAGTTGAAAGGTTTTTCTTTTCTTACTGTATTTCTCACTTCATAGTCCATCTTCTGGGCCTTCGAATACCCAGTCTTAATTTCACAAATTCTATTTCTATTTGTATATCATCTATATTCCACTCAGTTTCATCCTGCGGTGATTTTGATAATTACTTCAAGAAATAACTACTTAATTATTGAAAGGTTTAGAAGCTGGAAAGCAGAGATGTCGGCTCTACAAGCTGGAGAGTTAAGATAAATGAAAACAGGACTACATGTCCTGATTATAACCATGTTTCTGTTCTCATGGAGGATTTTAAAATGGCGTCTCTGTAATCGATTTATGTCCTGGTTGGTTTACAGCTCAACCTCCACACTGAACCTCAGGATGAGATCATTATACTCAATTATACTGCAGGAAATTACTCCGTCCATCAAAGAGCCAAGTTATTTCCTTTGACTTTTTTTTTTAACGGTGGCGCAGTGGTTAGCACGTCCGCCTCACAGCAAGACGGACGCGGGTTTGATTCCCGCGCTCGGGGGATTCCTATGTGGAGCTTGCATGTTCTCCTCGTGCTTGAGTGGGTTTCCTCCGGGTACTCTGGTTTCCTCCTACAGTCCAAAAACATGCACAGTGACATGAAAACATGATTGGCGGTTCCAAATTCCCCCTAGGTGTGAATGTGAGTGTGAATGGTTGTATGTGTGTTGGCACTGCGATGGTCCAGCGAGTTGTCCAGGGTGTACCCCACCTTTGCCCATGGTCAGCTGAGATAGGTGCCAGCCTTCTCGCGACCCTAATTAGAATTAAGTGGCTTAGAAAATGAATGAATGAATTAATTAATTAATTTACAAACTATTACTGCTACTACTGAGTCTCCTGAAATCAGGAAGATCCTGGGTTTGTGCTCCAGGCACGGCGAGGGTGTTTGTGTTTGGAGTTTGCATGTTTTCCCATGCTTATATGGGTTTTCTTGTGGGGTTATGTGGGACATGCACATTAGGCTACTAATGCACTGGCTACTCCAAATTGCCTCGAGGTGTGAATGGATGTTTGTCCTAGAGAGCAGGTTCTGCAGGGGGATTGCAAACCACTCGGGTATTAAAAAAAAAAAACATACATTGCACACGAAACCACAAAAGTGGGCCAGTGTCTCATGGATGCAGGGATCAACCAACGACCAAAAAAATTCTACAACAACAATAATAATAATAATTATTATTATAATAGCTACACATTGGAAACCGAGTAGACATTGTGACTGGTGAAAATGACTGTCCCATGAAAAGGGCCAGTCTGTACTTTGGATTTACATGAGGAGATTTGGAGCTTTTGAAGCAGAGATCATTTCTTCGGAGGTCACATTAACTGATTTCTGGTGCCGACGGAGACATACAGCGCTTTGGGAAAACATTTTGAGACGTTCCATCTGTGTTTGTTTATTCGCATGGCAGGAGCAGGAAGACTGACACAGACTGCGGTTGTTTAAGAAGGTGTCATCTATCATCACCGATAGTCCTTCCCGCCTTCCTCGTCTTCAGTGGTGCCACCCACGGCGACCCATAATGCACCTGTCACTCTGTTCTCCACAGAGACAGCAATAGGCAGGGGGGAGGCTGTTCTGTCGTTCATTTCAGCTCCTTGATCATGGGTTTACGGATTAGCGTCATCTCTCTTTCTCTCATACGTGTCATGTGCGCAGTGATTTTCAGCTACCTGTCCACTCACTCACTCATTCGCTGAACAGCTTAATCGTACTGGGGTCGCTGGAGCCCGACACTTGGTGAAGGCGGGGTACACCCTGAACAGCTCGCCCGACCGTCGCCGTGCAACACACACACACACACACACACACACACACACACACACACACACACACACACACCAATGAGGCAATTTGGAACAGCCAATTAGCCTAATTTGCATGTCTGCAAAATTAATGCTAATGCTAATTACTACGCCAGCCTCCCTGTGACCCTATTTAAGATTAAGCGGTTCAGAAAATGAATGAATGAATGAAATGTTGACACAAATGTTGACATTTTCTTCTTTAGTGTAACAATCTTTTTGAGAAGGTTAATCTGGGGTTTGCCAATAAACCATGAAGTACCTAGTTTGCTAATGATTAATACATAAATTTTAAATAGTGCTGTTTATGAACACATTTTTCTTAGTAATTCCATGATGTATTTTTTTGTTTTATTTGTGGTTAAATAATTAGATCTGTGAGCCTTAACTCCAGTCTTAGAGATTAATAAAGCTGCCCTTTTTCAAGCTTCCGCTAATTCTCTAAAAAAAATAAAAAAAAAACAGGACTCAACAGAAATATCAACCTACATCAATTTTTATTATTATTATTATTATTATTATTATTATTATTATTAACCAAATACTACAGGGCGGAATGGTGGTGTAATAGTTAGCACGTCCGCCTCACAGCAAGAAGGTCTCTGTGTGGAGATCGCATGTTCTCCCCATGCCTGCGTAGGTTTCCTCTGGGTACTCCAGTTTCCTCCCACAGTCCAAAGACATGCAAATTAGGTGACACTACTGTTCCAAATCGGCTCAGGTGTGTGTGAATTGTCGTGTGTGTTGGCCGTGCGGTGGTCTGGTGAGCTGTTCAAGGTGTGTCCCGCCTTTGCCCAGTGTCGGCTGAGATAGGATCCGCCTCCT